>CAWUFW010017937.1:0-242432 GCA_963921515.1 Calotriton arnoldi
AATGCAAGGATCTCCACCAGGAATCAATATTACACCAAGATCAGCTTGGTGAATCTAGGTCACAATGCTGTCACCTCTGGAGGAGATGTAAACTTTCCCAGCTGTAAGATTCCCTCTGTATTCGATCTCACCCTCAAAGTAGCCAAATAACTTTATAGGTTGACCACCGTAAGCAAGCGGTCTGAATCCAGCTTGAAAACCTTCACTTTGCCTAGTAGAGAAGTGTCGTAGAAACATTTAGGAATCAAAGTGATTTTTGCGCCAGAATCAAAAAGCATTTTGATGGGGCGCCCATTTATTCGAATACAGTCGATGGGACTCTTACGCTTGCACTGACCAACTTGAGCTAATACTTCACCACAATGCAGCTGATCAGAGTCAGACTCATTTTGAACCCAAACTTCCTTCACTCACTTATTCTTCTTGAATTTTGACGTTCTACAAGCTTTTGCTACATGACCAACTTTTCCACACTTGAGACACTTGGAGTTCAAAGCTGGGCAAGACTTGTCATTAGCAAAGTGACCTACCATGTCACAGCGGTAACATCTTCCAGAGAACTCATTTTTCTGTTTTGAAGGATGTGGTTCGATCTGCTTAAAAGTTTTTGCCTTGACAACAGTCTGTACTTTCTCATTAATATTACTAGCAGAGCCATTATCTTTCTTTATTACCTCAACACACGCAAGTGAGTGCTCAATGCGCTTGGCTATGGAGATAACCTCATCTAATTTAGGATCGTCCTTCTGCCAGAGCTCGTCCTTGACTTTCTCTATGGCACATCATAACATAAACTGGTCCCGTATGCGTTCCTCCAGTGCTCCTTCGAACTTGCAAGTGGAAGCCAGTTTGCGTAGATGAGTCACATACACTTCAACGGATTCTTTGGGTTGTTGCATTCATTTCCCAAAGTGGTAACGTTCTAATACAGTGCTGACTTTAGGAAGGTAATGTTTGTCTAATTTTTTTAGACAGATTTCAAATTCGTTTAGACTATCGGATTCAGTGTCACTGAGGTTAGGTGAATGTTCAAAAACCTCTTGACCCTCTGAGCCCAGACAATGTAAGAGCAAAGCTGATTTCCTCTCGGCAATGAGTGATACGCCACACACTCTTGCGTAGTTGAGAAAGACCTTCTTCCACTTTGACCAGCGGATGCTGGGCTTGCCTGGGTTAGATAAGAAGAAAGAAGGTGGAGTGACGTTTTGCATTTTGTGAGAGGAATGAAGTTGTTGCAGTAATTGAAGTAAACAGCAGTGCTTGTCAGCAAAGATGTATACCGAGTGACACACGGAACGACAGACTGTGTGTGTCAGTGGGGAGCAAGGTTTTGTTTTAGAAGATGTCAATCAGCTGTGTCAGGCAATGGAGCAGGCGTGAAATGCTCACAATTGGTCTAAATAAATAGTAACAAGCTGTGCCTGTCAGCAAAACAGGCAAGAAAGTGCTCATAAATGTACTAATTTAATAATAATGAGCTGTGCCTGTCAGCGAAGCAGGCAGTGAAAATGAGATCTAAATTTTTTTTTTTTTTAAAACTGTGCCTGTCAGCGAAGCAGGCAGTAAAAGGCTTTCAAGTATGACAAACAGCTGTGTTTGCCAGCGAGGAAGAAGGCAGACGTAAGTATTATTAAGTTGCTAGAGATGCAGAGCTTGTGCGAGGCGAAGCTGTGCCTACCAGCGAGGCAGGCAGTAAAGAGCTTTCAAATGTGACAAACAGCTGTGTTTGCCAGCGAGGAAGCAAGCGGAGTGTAGCTGTAGCAACGTTATACGCAAACATCCAGTGCGTCCCTTGTTGCCGTGTAACAGGAGCGAGAAGAACAAGGAAGTCAATGTGATGACGACATCATGCACAGACTCGCGCAGGCCGTAAGAAGCATTGTGCAACTCCACAATAGCCAGGCGTTGTGTGTCATCAAGGAGTTGCGCAATAGATTACGGAGGTTGCTATGGTGATGAGAAGGCTGCCGGCACGAGGGGTGTGCATGAATGAACGGTAAGATTAAAGAAATGTATATTTCCAATCCTCGCGTTTTGTAAAGGGACCAGCGCGGGGCAGCGGGGTGCACACAGTACCTTAAGAATGATGTAGAGCGGTAAATTGTCATCTTGCAGGAATTCCTTTATGTAGAGAAGATTGTGTTGAGACGTCTGTAGCAGAAGCAGGTAGACGGCTGTGGGTTCTTGTCCTGGTCGTCGCCAGTGTAATGAAGCACATTAGTGACACACTGGTTGAAACAACAACTGGTTCTTTATTGTAGAAGTAGCAGGTGTCTACAGACAAGACGTCCCATCCACACGGCCCCAGCAACAACTGAAATCTCGGAGTTCTAATGTGGCTTAAACAAGATAAAAATTCTAGAATCTAGAACTCCATGAGGTGGAAGGAATAAGCTAACAAGTCACACAGGTCATTACACTGAGTAAAGGAACAAAATGACACGTAGGTCATTACACATTCTTAATAGCAGTTGAACTAAAATTGACGAACGCCCACAATGAATCCCCATACACTCAACATCCATACATATTTACCACTACTGAGAGATACTCAGCTGAGCCCAATGCTGTTATCCCCCACACTTGTCAGCAACTTCCCCGACACTATATTGGCACACATTCTGACATAATTCCACCACGTTGAGCTACTCCCGGCTTCCCTCCCTGCCATTCTCTGTATATCCGGCCTACCCGTTCTTCCTCTCCCCACGATGGAATGGGTGCCCGTCACATCTTTCTCCTTGCCCCAGCTGGTGGGTGTCACCCTTTCCTCGTGCCACATTGTGATGTACCCCCTTTGTAACATTAGAAACTTAGCTAAGAGGATCTTCAGTTTATTACTTACAAGTATCACGTATTACAAAGCTCTCACACTGTTCTACTGTTGTTCCTATGCCCCCTTTACCCTTTTTCCCTCTCTTATATCTTTCCCCTAGCCTCAACCCTCCCTGACTGTCAATGGATCAGTTATACAAATGGTTGCTTATTACACAACATATATATGTTAAGCCAAGTTATCTACACTGTGGCACTCTCTTCTGTATGCATCCGCTATATATCTGCATTTTATTACCTCTGGATAATCTTACTATCCTATATTGTTAATAAAAACATATTTAAAAAAAAAAATTGTCATCATTTGAAGCTTAAAAAATTCATAAATGTACTAATTTCTGTAATATGTCTCTGAATGTCAGAGACAAACACAATATAGGGACATTTTCATATGCCAAAATACGAATCTTTCAATGCATTACTATTACAGAGACCTTCATATCTCATCAATTTTTGCCTTCTTCAAACTACTTTCAATAATGCACAGTGAAACTCGTCTCTGTAAAAATAGACTTTAACTTTTGGAGATTTAATGTCACACAATGAAGCACCCAAAGCAGTTTCTATATCCTTGATCGTTAAATGCACGTGCTTTGCTTCTTGCCCTTGGTTTTGCCATTTTACCCAGTATATAACAAGAAATGTACTTTACATGCAAATTGTTACTTGATAAAATGTGCCATTGACTAAAATGCATGTTTGAGCGTTTTTCTTTTCTATGTGATGTCTTTCTCTAGCTTAAGATTTTACTCCATATTGTTGTAGTTATATATTCATACACTTAGATAGTTTTGTATCTTTCTGGACATGTCGTCTCACTCAATTATTATAGCATACGTGGACTGCAAAAAGAAACTTTAAATTCTCAACGACACTGATGAATTATTCAAAGATTGCTTAACGGTCCTACAACTTACCAGTTTATGTAAATCGAATGCGACAGAGCCAATTCAACCTAGAACAAAATATTTCAATACACAGGAGGTTTTGGACTGGATATTGTTATTTACTGGAGTCCGATTACTAGACTGAGGGGTTGGTCTTGTTCAGGCAATGATGTACAAAAGTGTCCTTGAAAAGGGCTGTTATAGGATGTTTTAGTTTGGATGACATGTTATTGATGGTTTCATTTAAAAGGAAGGACCTTACTCTATTAGTGTTCTTCCTACATGTTTTACTACATTGGACTTTTTTGGTGGCATCTTGCAGCATTCTTGGACCTAAGGTTTCTCAGTGATAGAGAGTGGGAGCCTTGGTTTTGCAGTCAACTAGAGCCTCTTCTTAAGAGGATTTTCGCATGGTACTCAGCACATTAAACTGGACACTTTGCTGAACTGGGGGTGAGGCATTGACGAGATTTATGAGCAGGAGTGGCTGTTCATACATATTTAAAGTCAGACACATCTTGCTTGCCTGATTTTGGATTCTCTGCAATTTTGGATCTGTTAACTAGGTAAGCTGGAGTAGTTAATGTTACAGTAGTTCAACCTCAATGGGGTACGGTCTCAAAAGGTATATGGAATTGATGTGATCTGTGGGGTCCTCCCCAGAGCCACGGGTAGGATTTTTAACCCCCAACACAAGGATGCATTTTGTGCTACCTTCACAAACGGTCAAGGCATGCCAGGCTTGTAGTCGGAATGACTGAACATTTTTCATTGTGTTTGCATTTATCTGTGACTGTGTGATGAAGTTATTAAAATTCATGGGAAAGCTTCTAAACTTTGGAAGTTTGTTGCAGTAAGCTATCGAGTATTTTACTTTTTAAAGCACGTGTGTGGTTTATTGTTGTTGTTTCTGGTTGTGCTGGAATAGCACTGAGACGGTGAGTGACTATAGTGTCTCTTATGCCTGTTTATGACATCTGGAGTCTGTCTCAATATTGCTGCATGTGCTTAAAAACAAGTTTTTTTTGTATGTTTATAATGGGGTAATGTTTGAAAGAGGGTTATGTTTCTGAAATAGTGGTTACAGTAATATTAAATGGTTTATTTATCAGCAAATTACATGGATTAAAAATTCTGTAATAAATGTATGATTTGTCATACCAGTATTTTAGGAGAGACTTAGTAAATAGTCTTCTACTTAAAAATATTTGCAAATGAACAGAGTATTAGCAGCATTGGATGTTGTCAACAGTAATGTCATCAAAGATGTGATATCACAAGTTGAAGAAAATGGGTTATTGGTTGGGTGGGGTGAGATCCTTCTCAACCAGCAACCACAATCAGAGTAAACCACAGGGTGAACCACAAAAGTAACTAAATTAACCTGTGCTTAACCCTCTGGTAGCTTGGCACAAAAGTAGTCAGATTTAACTTAGAGTCTGTAAAGTAGTTACGCAGCACACAAACAGTAATAAAGTAAAACACACAAAAAAAAAATCCCAAACCAATTTAGAAAAATAGGAAAATGAATTTCATCCAATCAGTAGAACTAGAGTTATGAATTTTAAAGTTTTAAGTGTAGAAATTGAGCCTGAAAAACCAAAGCGCCAATCCTGGGTATCTGGTCATGCGAGCCGGTGCAATGTCAAAAGTTAAAGCAGACAGTGATGGCCCGTGGGTCAGATAAATGAGGTGGACTAGGATCCGTCTCAGCTTACCCTCGGAATTAGAAGAAATTTCAAAGAAAAGTCAAGGAGAAGGTAGAGTTTAGTGGGACACAGGAGCAGCTGTGTCCGAGGAGGAGTGGTTGTTGCCAAGAAGCGCAGGACGAAGGACTGAGTGACACCCCTGACAGTGCTCCGAGCAGGAGAAGCCAGATTTCCAGGGTGAGCAGGTTGTCGTCATCGAAGGGGAACCTGTCGCCATCGACCACAGTGAAGATTTTTACTTACAACACTATAACCAAACGCATTTCGCCTTGTTACAGGCATTCTTGGGGCTTCTTTAAGACTCAATTTGACCATGTTGAGAAAGTGGTAGTATGATCCGGCTTGAACGTTCAGAATCTAAGCAACGCTATCACACTTGTAAAAGTAATGCAATCAAATTCACCATAGATTAAAATCATGTTTGGCATGCAGACATCTGGCAGTCAGCATCCAGCGTATTTACACGCTGGACGCTGACTGCTGGATGTCTGCATGCCGACCACGGCTTAGCATGGATGGCTGTGTTCCAAAGACTTTGGATTCTTGAAAGTTGCCCCTAATTCTGATTTAATCAACAGCTAATTTGATTGCATTACTCTTAAAAGTGTGATGGCCTTTCCCTAGATTCTGTGCTTTCGCGCCAGATCATACTACTACTTTCACAACATAGTCTCATTGAGTCTTAAAAGAAGCCTTGAGGAAGCCTGTAGCTAGGCGAAACGCGTTGGCTGCATTTGGGTATAGTGTTGTATGTGTTTTTTTTTTTAACATTTAGGGCCTCATTACGATGTCGGTTGGAAAGCCTCCGACCGACAGCCGGATTCCCCTAGACCGTGTCGGAACCCATCTGCCCAACTCGGTTGGAAACAATTCCAACTGACTGATTAGATGCTTGCGGTCGGAAGGAGAATTCCGAATCGGTTCCAACTGGCATTAGCTGAATCCGAGTTGGTTGGAGCCGATTCGTACAGCTGAATGGCCAGCGTTTCTAAGTGACCGATTATGATGTCGGATTCCAACAGCCTTTCCGACTCAGTCTGTCCGACATGAAAAGGCTGTCGGAAACTGACTTTGGGGGCACCTAGCAGGCCCCCTTCATCCTGAGGCCTCCGGTTTGGGGTCGAGGGGGTACCCAAGGGACCCCCTTGTAAAACCATGCACAGTGTGGCAGGCATCATGGGGTGCCCGCCGCAGGGTGCAAGGTTTTCTGCAGACATCCATTTTCCCCATAGGAGCCTGTGTTGTCAGTCGGAACACAGGCTCCCATTGAAGTCAAAGGGAGGCCTTCCGAACAGTGGTCGGAAGCACCATAATCGGTCGGGCGGAACCGCAGACCGCAAGTCCGTCAGAACCGAATCCGACAAGGAGTCGGGTGGTTTAGTTTCTGACAGACATCGTAATGAGGCCCTTAGATGTATTAATAGTAGTGTTTTTTACTAGTGCGTAGTTTAGGGTTTTCGTACTCTGTTTTAGTAATGTATTGTTATGTAATGTTACATTATGTTATGTCACTTATTTTATGATGATTAAGTGTAATGTATGTGAATTTTTGGAAATGTAATGTATTTTGCAGGTGGGTTTTCTTGTTTACTTGACAGGTTTTTGTCTACAAACGTGTCCTATGGGCATTGGGAGTTGCCATTTTTTTTAAGGAAATCACTTTTGGTTTCTAATAAACCAATGTTTTAACAGTGATTTCCTTTTTTCGGGTTTTATGTTTTTTAAACACTTTTTCGTTTTTTTATGGTTTCTAGATGCTTTGAATTGCTTTGAGGGATGTCTATTGGATTCCTATTATTTTTTATTTTTTTTAGGACAATATTTTTCCCGTTTTTGGTGGATTAATATTATTGACTATGTGGTTACAGAAGAAGATCTTGAGCTACAGAATGGTAAGTCATATTTATTTTATTTATTTTGGGTAGGAAATCTTATATTTTATTGTTTGTGTAAATATTATGTGATTGCTTTTTGCAAATGAGTGGATTATATTTTATATTTATTTTATGTGATGGATTGAGTTTGTTGTCTGAGATTTTTGGTTGGTGAGGTTTGCATTTTTCATGTAAATAATTTATATATTATTTTATTATCTAAGTTATTTTATATTGGAGTTTTATTTAATGTTTAGTCTGATATAATAAAATATTATGCTTATTAGTTATAATAAACAAATGATTTGTCAAGTTGGTTTAGTTCTTGTGGTAGTTTTTAGGGACTTTTGTAGGTTACTTTTTATTTTATAATATGCTTTTGGCTATTATTTTTAAGTAATCGACTCCTTTGTTGTTTATGAAGACTTTGACTTTATGTTGTAGCATGTCGTACATTCTTTTTGGTGTGTTTGCTAAGTTTAGGTGCAATTTGGTTATCAGATTTCTCCATTCGTAGTTGTTGGTAGCTTTGCTCTTTTTGTAATGCTTCAACAAATTTCTACAGCGTAGTCTGTGTTCTGTCTAGTGTGGATCAGAATTCATTGTGCCATCCTTCCACTGCATTGCTTATTTTGGCTTCCTGTGCCAAGATGTTGTCATAGATATTCTACCATGGTATTTGGAATTTGGGTTGGCAAACGTGTCCAGAGTGATGCAGTCTGACAACCCAAGTGTCTTTGAAATAATCCATTAGGGGGCTTAATTTGTCTTCCTTCATTTTGTTGGTAGGAAGGGTTTTCTATTGTAAATTGTAGTGGTTGGCTACCTCTGTGACAGGGACATAGGTTAGTACTACTGTGTTTCTTTATTTCAAATGCAAATTGGCTTTTGTAGAATATTTTACAATCAGTGCAGATTGTTTGAGGTCTCTCCATATGCTTTGATCAAAATTATAGTAACAGCCTTGTATACAGCCTTGCATTCAGAATGAAGCAGCCAGACTCATCCTTGACCTCCTCAAATTGACCCGAATCACCTCCAACCTCAGGAACCTTCACTGGCTCCCTATCCAGAAAAAATGCCAGTTCAAAATGCTGACACAATTACAGAACCCTCCACAACCAGGGCCCGCCTCCATTGCCCTCACACACGTTGTCCACATTCTCCGAAGCCACAGCGGAGGTTGTTCCTTTTCCTACCTCGCCCGGTAAGTCCTGGAACGACCTCCCCCTCCACCTGTGAACATCACCCTCACTCGTGGACTTCTGAAAGGGACTCGAGACCTGGCTCCTCGATGCGAGTCCTGCGAGAATTCAGCACCTGGATACCGAGAGGCCTTTGTTCAAACAACATTGGAATGTTGCTCTGCGGAGCACTCCATTGTATTCAATGGAGTGCTCCACATTCCAATGTTCTAATAAAGCCTTATAGCCTGCCGGAGGGAGCTATACCAGCCATTAAAGGCCCACGCCGACATTGAAGGCCCGAGCTGAAGGTTAGCGCCTTTAACAAGGGAGCAGGACTTTAATGCTGGTATAACCCAGCTTCCGTCACTAGAAGGCAGAATGTAATAACAAATAAAACAAAGGCCTCATAGAGCCTGAGAGGACTGAAATCCCAACTGTCTCTGTGAGGCCTTTGTTCACAGCAACAGCTGAGAACTGAAAACATTGGAATTTTGGGGCTCCTTGCTTCTACTGGCCATTAGAAGCCCGGAGCACTCCATTGTCTTCAATGAAGCTCCTAACATTCCAATGTTCTAATAATACTGAAATTATGACTGGGCCATAAATAAATCAGGCCTAAAGTTAAAAGCTTAAAACCTTAACCAGTATGAGCTGCTTTGCTTACCTGATTCCCACTCCATCCTGTTTCTTTTTAAAAATTGCAACTAGGTACTAGTTAATCGTGATCTGAACTTTTGATTTGTGTTTGTATTTTCTTGGTACTTTTTGTCTTAAAACTTACGGACTCATGACTTTGGTTCCCCTAGGTTCTTAATTTTGGTCTCCTTTTGCTTGATACATGTTTCTCTATTTTTCTAAATTGGTTGGAGAATTTGTGGGCTGTTTTTCTGACTTTAAAATTGTTGTTACCAACAATAAACTTAACAATCATTTCTCTGGAAAAATAATTTATTCTTGTGCCACAGCTGTCAATGGAGAAATGATGTTACTCTTAGAGCAGTTGTATGACCTATAGTGTCATTAACACAATAAGGAGACCACCTTCTCAAATTAGTAACCCACTTTCTCACTCCTGCAAAAACAGCACTTTTTTGCCACCACTTAGAAAATTGAAAAATAAAAAAGGTGAAAAAAAGGTTTTTTGTACGCTGTCTGTTTCTGGAATCTGGGAAGAACGTGACCTTAGCACAGCAAACATTTGTTGAGGCTATATGTAGACTAAAACATGCTCTCTTACAGGGCACGTTTTTTAAATTTTTCAGAAAAAAACACTACATTTTGACATATTTTGTCTATTTTCTCAGGCCACTTCAGGGTAAATCACATCCATATGTGGGTGTAGCAAAAGCACAAGAATGTAGGGGCTTATTTATGAGAGCTCTGCATGGCATTTGCAGCATGTAAAGTGATACATGTGTGACGCAGGGTTCTCATTAAGATTCATGAAGGCACGCACAGCCACACTGCATGGCTTTGAGTGGCCTCATAAATCATGAGGAAGGCGATGCAGCACAAACGGCTGAGTTGCCGTACTCTGCACCCGGGAGGCGTTCCTTAGGCTTTGCAGTGGGTTTTTCCACGCCACAACCATGGAATTTGACGCTGCCCCAGATTTACATAAACATGTAAACGTGGGAAAGTGCCACATCCGTACACCTTCAGAGGTGAGGCATAATGAGGAGAAATACCTTATTTCTCCTTGTTTTTTCCTCTTTCCAATGTGTGCTGCATTCTCCAGCCCACATAGAAAGAGGAAAACCTCTCTTAGGATTGTTTTTGTGCAGGAAGGTGCCCCTTCCCGCACAAAAATAGTCCTGCCTGCAACGAAGGCACCCATGCAGAGTAGTGCAAGGGTGCCTATGCTGGCGCTAGGCTGCCAAAACGGCGCCAGCGCAGGCAGAAAGGACAGGAATGCACAGTATTGCTTAACTACAGTGCATTCCTGCAGTTTCACTTTGGCGCAGGGCAGCACAGCAAGGTGCCTTGCAGCACTGCCCAAGGCAAAAATTCAATATATGAGGCCCCTAGTTTGGATTGATTAGGCGCGTACCGCTCCAAATCTAAAAAAAAAACACAATTCTTAGGTGATTACCCTCTGCATTTAAGGGGTTCGATCACCACTCTGATGAATAAAGTACACATTATTGAAATAGTTCAATCAAGTCAGGTACGCATTTTAATCAGATATTGAGAACTGTCCTCGTAAAATGCTTTGCCAACGTTTATAACAGGCCCACTTTGCCAAGAGGCATCCCTGTGGCAGTACTTTATTTGGTGAGTGCAGCACAAAGTTTATTGAAGCAGAGTTTGCATAAGTAATGTGGTAACAACAGCTTTTTTCGTTCCTCACAGGATCAGCAGTAAGCCTGAGGAGCAATATTTCCTATAAAGAGGAGTGAGTTAGCAAATGTCATAACAAGGATTCATCATTTACCAGGAAGCACCATGGCGTTAGCTTCAAGGGACGTCCAACAGGAAACCAACAGTGCAAGACTTTTTAGACACATTTTATTCTGAACACACTGTTCTTAGCAAGCAAGAAATATTTTATTTCCTCTCGAACGCCTACATGAAGTGTTTAAGCCAGGTAGGTGAAAAACTCTTGTCACAGGGCTCGCATGTTTTGTAGAGGCATTCTTTAAAAAAATATTCTAAAATGATCCTGATTCACAAAATATTTTGTGCACATAAATACAACTCAGGTGAACAAAACACCTTGTAAATCTAAATACCCAATCCTTTTTCAGAGTTGAGATTTGTGATATTTTGCATCTGTAAAGTGCGTTTACGTACGCTGCAAGTCAACACTATATTGGAACTGTTGCATTCACAAGTTTGGGTATAAGATGGGATTGTGATAGATTCTGCGTGGGACACCAGGCTCATGTAGAGGAGCACGGATAGTATTGTATTTGTAGACATACACATGCCTCTTGCAGGTAGCTTCTCAGCTTGAAAATGTTCTCAACCGTGTTTTGGTCAAAGGTAGGACTAAATGCTTTGTCAGAGTGGAAACTGCGAGGCAACACTTCCACATTTAGGGGCCGATTCCGATCTCGGCCGGTAGTGCTCCGAATCCGATTCGGATTTACCGGATCCGATTCGGAGCCCTGTTTCCCGACCGAATCGTACGCGGATCCGGCCGAGCGAGTACGATGCGAGCGCACGCGAAATCTCCGACCGACTCGTTTGCAGGACCCGACCGCTCCGACCGACTCGCACGGGGACGACTCGCACCGCGCAATGGAGATGTTCCCCGGCCGCACTTTGGGGGTCCGTGTCGGACCCCCCTGGAAGCGTAGGCACGCGAGATGCACACAGGGGGGACACATGGGTCCCCCCTACACGTGCATGTACGGCGCGACCCGCACCGACGCGCACACGCTGTAGGGGGCGCCCTTGTTTGCGTCGTGCCCATTGAGCACCGTGTACGCGTCGTACGACTGGCTCCCATTGACTTCAATGGGAGTCCGACCGAATCGAGTCCGATGGCATACGTGCGCATCGTACTCGTTCGGTCGGACTGCTAGGTCCGATTCGGTCGGAAATCTCTCTGGGTCCGGCTCGGTCGGAGAGATTTCCGGCCCGAATCGGAATCGGCCCCTTAATTGGAAAGCAAGGGATTCCGTTATTCTCTAAGAAAACTCAAAATTTCATTGGAAGAAACAATGAAAACGTTACATGTGACAAGTTAAATTTTCACCACTTTAATAAATGAATAATTTTCCAACCATTAGGAATTATGCATGCTTTATTTATCATGAATTGGAGTACTCCTTGAAATCTACGGGGCATATTTACAATGAAGTGACGGAGTATGGCGTTAGCTTTCTTGGCCTAATGCCGCACTCAACCACTTCAGAAACGCAGGGCTGCACCAAATTTACAACAATATGGTGCAGCTCTGCATTTCCCCCCTGCGCTGGCGCTAAACTTAGCAGCCTAGTGCCAACGCAGGCACCCTTGCACCATAGTGCAAGGGTGTCTGCGTTGAGGGGAAGATTGTTTATGTGCAGGAAGGACTGCCTTCCTGCAAATAAACAATCTTTAAATTACGCTTTGTAACTTTTATGTGTGCTGCTTAATGCAGCACACATAGAAGTTGCAAATCATCAGGGTCACCTTCCCGCACATAAACAATCAATGGCAATTTGCTGTTTCTATGTGTGCTGCACAACGCAGCACACATGGAAACAGAAAAAAGGAGGAGAAATAAAGCATTTCTCCTCATTTCGCCTGTTTAAGACCAGGTTTTCCCTGGTCTTAATCTTGGCGCTGCCTCCTATTTACGCCATCCTTGTAAATAGGGGGCAGTGTCAAAATCAGTGGGTGTTGCGGTGAAACGCCCACCGCAACACCCATTGCCCTCCCCTTTCACGCTAAGTACAGCATGAAAGGGTGTCTTATTTACAAGGCAGCATTAAGCCATGTTAAGTGGCTTAACGATGCCTTGTAAATAAGGCGAAGCCCTTATCGCCGCCACAACATCACTGAAACTGACGTTGTGGTGGTGATAGGGGCTTGTAAATGTCCCTACCTCTCTTGTAGAATTTGAATTTTAAACTTCTTTGTGATTCTTGTGACACAGAAAGTGTCCATAGGAAGTTTGAATTCTTCCCCAAACAGAAAAGTAACTGTAAGGGACAAGATTTACAATTTCTTAACTTGGCCTTTGTGAATCAGGCTACATATGTATTAAATGAATAAACTGCTTGAACTCTTATCCTCACTACGACAGAAAGAAATTGCAATTTACAGAGACATTATTTTGTGTGCATGTGTGTATATTTCTCCATCCCATCTCTATGATATTCTATTTTTTACTCTAAGCCCTTATTATAAGCTAAGTGAAATAGGGTGAGATATTTACCACACGTGGTAAATATCATTACCAGAGGACGAGGTATGTACCACATGAGGCAAAAACCTCTGATTCCGAGTTTCTAACTTACAAATGAGGCATAACATACAGAATTGGTATTTATCACACTCAATTCTGCATGTTTTGCCTTTTTTATGGACCTTTTGCCCCTATAAATTTCAGCAGGTTTGTCCTGCTGGAATCTATTGAGGAAACTGCTAGAGTGTGAATATTATCACACATCTCGTAATCAAATCTGCACAGTTTCGGACTTTAGCCCTGCTCTTGTAATTAGAGTGTATGTCTCCTGCCTTTCTGTCACTCCAGATTTCTGCCCTGTATTGATGACTCCATGGACCACAAGGCAGACACTGTTTTCTTCCTGCAAGAGCACCTCAAACACAGGCCCTGTGGTCAGAAAGGTTTAACATAGAGTATGGTAGAAACCAGACTCTAATGGGAAGAAACCTGGAAACGTAATTAGAACAGTGCATTTTAAAATAGATTTATTTGAACTAAGTAATTACATTTTTTGGGGAACTATGTTTACAATCGGAGGCAGAGGGAGATAAAGAGATTCACCAAGAGTAAAACAATGTTTTACCTTGCATATCACCCTATACCCTTACCCCTTTATCTTTAACTATGTGCCCTTCACCCTGTACCCATAAACCTGTATGCTTAACCAGCACCATTATCCCTGTACCTCATGCCCTTAACCCGTATCTCTAACACTCAATGCTCTGTGTATGTGTGTGTGTGTTTGTGTGTGTGCATGTGTGCGCCTGTGCCTGTGTGTGAGGTGCATACACACAAACACATTTTAATATCTTAATTTCGATGTAGTAACTCCTGATGTTATTGTTCTAAGTAACCACAACAAAATTAATGTAACTAAAAATCTGACAACATTGTTCATCATGTGTAATATCTGCGATGTAATGGTTTTCGATGTTGTGGCCTTAATTAAGATAAAATAAAGCAAACAAAAGTGTGCTATATATATTTTATATTTATAGATAGATAGATAGATAGATAGATAGATAGATAGATAGATAGATAGATAGATAGATAGATAGATAGATAGATAGATAGTGTTAGAAATGGGATTTCTGGTTGGCTAAGGCTTGCGCCAAAGCCAGGCAGAAACCACCACTCTAGTCAGGGCAAGGGAGTTACACACCCAAGATAACCCCTGCTCACCCCCTTGGTAGCTTGGCACGAGCAGTCAGGCCTATCCCGGAGGCAATGTGTAAAGCGTTTGCGCACGCGCACAGCAACAACATCCCAGGCACCCCACAAAAGGAACTCCACACAAGGTTATATCAAAAATAGCCTTTGTATTATCATAAAACACATTAGAATAGTACTCACATAATATACATGGTGCCACCTGGCACTGGGCAATATTTACAGGGGATTATGTACACATGACAGGGCCACGTGGGCCACTGTCAGAACCATCACTTAGTAAAGATAATAAATGTAGAACATATCATAAACGTACAACCAGTAATCACTGGTGACCACTGTACTCAGCATCAGCCTGTAACATAAACCACATTATGCACAGTATCACATTAGGCGCAAAATACACTATACGCCAACCTCACCAGCATAAATACATTATGCAATCATCTCATAAGTCTAAACCTATTAGACACTAACATCCTAAGCATAAATCACTTTAGGCATAACCCACAGTAGAGAATAACTCACAACCTAAACGCATTAGGAAATAATAACCTCACAAGCATAAACACATTATGCCAAACCTCATAATCATAGAACTACATTTAGAGGTATAAGACAGGGTGCGTAAATCAAAGTAAATACATCACATTACCTAGCACCACATAACTCGCATTAGCACATAGCCTCCTAGGAAAAAGAGCAATAGCAGAGGCATAAATCACATTAGGGCCTGGTGCCCTACAAACCTAACAGTCCCCCTGGCCACTGGCCATCTCAAACAGGGGCTCAAATGCCCTATGTCCAAAAGTCAGGGCGCGCTGCCAATGCAGCAGAAGTCACGGCGCGCATTTGCGCAGACCTAAATGTAGCAGCTGGCACTAAGTGCTGCGCAGCTGGGAAAGTACTGGGGCAGAGGAATGCGTCTCACTCCTAGCGTAGAAGGCAGGTCCCCAAATAAAAAACAACTTAAACGGTGCAGCTGCCCACTACTTGCTGGGCAGCTGGAAATATAGGCATGAGGCATGGGCTCTCAATGGCCCTTGAAACAAATATGCCCCCTTCGTTGGAGCCACATGGGGCTCTGAAAACAATTATGCAAAGCGTTGGAGCCACTCAGGCTCTAGAAATGAACATGCCCTCATGGAGCTCACTGGCTCCTGAAATAATCATGCCCAAGCGTTGGAGCCACCTAGGCTCTGTAAAGTAAATAATGCCCGCAGCACTGTGCAGCTGCCCTCTGGAAACGGGGCAGCTGGGATAAAGAACTGAAGGGACCCTGGCACATCTGGGGCCCCACTGGGTTTTTCAATTAAATTGGCCCCCACTGTAGAGGAAAATTGCGCGGGCACTATACGGGCCGTCTGAGTCCCACTGCGGGACTCCTAAGCAATAGAAATGGCCCCCAACGTTGGAGCAGCCCCCTATCAGGCGGGGGCTGCTCAGGAGAGACAAAATGGACCTGTGCCTTGATCAGGCACCAACAATAGCCCACACGGAGCCCCCCCAGCCCTTTCTAACTCACCGGGCTGCTCTCTGGGTACTCCTCTTCACATGCGGTGGGGGCAGGCACTGGCAATGTGCCTCAAGCCCCCTCCGCCTTCAATCTTCACTTGCTGGCACCCGCGGGGCTCTCCCTCAGCCATGGGAGCCCCGCACAGGCAGGCGCCATCTTCCTCACCCCGGGCGGCTTCTATGGCGGCGGCGGCGTGCGCGGGACTTCCTCCGCAAAACCAGAAGTCCCGCCCGCCGCCAGGCACATCGTTGCCTGACTTCCGCCCTTGCCGTGACTCGGGCCGCAGCGGTTATTTCTCTTCGGGCAGTAAGAGGGGTAGGCTCCCTCGTAATTAAAAAATATGAAGCAGGGTGGGCTCCTGCTATGAAAATAGGCAAAGTCGCGGGGTGGGCACCCGCGCACTAATTAAAATGAAGACGCAGGGTGGGCACCTGCTCCATTAAATAGAAACAAGCGGGGTGGGCACCCGCAAGGCCGGCAATCTCGGGGGAATCCCTACGCTGGGGATTCTCTCATGGCGAAAGGCAGCTCGGCGCTGCGAAGCCCACGCTTTCCATCAGCTGGGCAAATTAAAAGACAGCGCTGGCGCTAAAAGGTTGCCTAAAGTCCTGGCATAAAGAAATAAAGCAAAAGGTCCCAGAAGTCTTCCAGGCATCAAGGGCAAGGCAGGGCCCAGGGCTAAAAGAAATTAAGCAAAAGGTTCCAGGGCATAGCTGGGCCCAGGGAGGCAGCCCTCCTGGCAAGTCCTCCTGGGCCCCAGCAGCAGCACGCCCTGCAGGAATCAGGATCCAAAAGCAAGAACATTTACATGGGGTCACAGCCCCTTCTTTTATACCAGCAAACCCTTTGTGCAAAGGTGCAGGGTTTGGGGGAACCAGATACAACAGGTTATGGGGGGATTTGGAGCACTTTGTTTTGGGCAAGCTCCTCTTCCCTTTCAGAGTGTAGGCTAGGGACATCAGACGCACCGCAGGAGGTTGAGCCAGCATTGTAGAGGGAAGGCACAGCCCTATTCAGGTCCCAGGTGCAACTCCTCCCACCCATCTACATGGAGATCTCTCCATTCATCCCTGCGCTGACTCACCCTGCCCCTCCTGGAGCCACACACACCTCCCAGCCCCTGTCACTCACAAGCCAGACATGCAATTCACATCAGGCAGGCAGATACAGAGCACACAGAAATGCCAACTTCTAGAAGTGGCATTTCTCTACCAGTCACCATAAATCTGCGCACACCATTGCGCAGCATTTATTCTCACGATTTCAGACATACTAGACTTGACCATGCTGCACCTCTCATAACAGGAATTACCACTGACACACTCATCCTCAATGCATTCCTATGGGAGGGCAGGCCAGTCTCACCATACACGCACACAGTGCACATGCACTTTACACTGGACCACAGTGCTAAAGTGCCCAGAGACTTAAAACTACTAACACCAAGTTACATATAAGGCAAAAAGTTCAGGGGTGAACCTGCCAAAAAGGGCCAAGTCCAATAGATAGATAGATAGATAGATAGATAGATAGATAGATAGATAGATAGATAGATAGATAGATATGTAACCTACTGGCAGTCGCCTGTAGGTAGTTATAGATAGGACCATGTTTCGGAAGGAAAAGCGTTTTTTGACTTGCTTATAACTTTAGCGCCATTTGCAGAATCTTCACAAAACTTAAAAAAAATAAGTGTGTTCGTGATTTTAGTTGTATATGAAAGTTTTGAGGTGATCCATCAAGAGGGGATGGAGAAAAATGGGGGGTGAAAAAAATGTGCATTTCCGTTGTTAATTCCCATCGGGATTTTGAACACGCTGAACTACTGAATTGATTTACACCAAATTTGGCAGAAACCTAGCTTTGGTCAAAAAGAGTGCTTTTTAGGTTGAGCATCAGCGCGCAAGCACTCTCTGCAAGACCTGCTGTAATCACTCTACCGAGTTTAATCCAGCCTGCTGCTTGCAATTGGTTCACTCCTGCATCGCTTTAATTTCCTGGCTTCTTATTGGTTAACGCTCCGATACATCATTTCCAGTTTTACGCGGGGAGCACCGGCCAATTACTGTTTTCTTACACTCCTAAATGTTATTTGCTTGTTGGGGACTACTTGTTTATTTAATTTCATACAAGTGTGTGGCATGGCGTACTTTCACTTTAGTATAGGTGAAGTCCACTTTTGCCCGCCGCATTTGTTTATTTACGCTTTAACAATGGCACCCGTGCGCCTATTGTCAGCAGTTCGCCATTGCCCACTTTTCCTACGTGACCCCGGATGCATTTGTTTGTTTATGTTCGCTTTAACTTTAACATCAGCGCCTGTGCGCCTATTGTCAGCAGTTCGCTGTTGCCCTCTTTTCCTACGTGACCTCGGCCGCATTTGTTTGTTTATGTACGTTTTAACTTTAACATTGGCACCTGTGCGCCTATTTTCAGCAGTTCAGCGTTGCCCGCTTTTAGTACATGACCGTGGCTGTTGTGTTGCCTGGACGTAGGTAGCGTCGAGATCCCTGGAGCCCCTGCGCACATCACAGACAGAGGCAGAAGGTTTGTTTACTTTAGCTGATCCTTTCATTGGAGCCTCTCTCAGAAAGCATGTTGCTCTTGTTTGGGATTCCTTGTGGCAGCTTAAATGCATTGTGTTTCAGGCCATCTCCCTTATCCCTGACAGTGCTTTTCGCTTTAATCCCTCTGACCTCCTCTGTTTCTTCGCTAATGCAATACATTACTTAATAAAGTTGGTTGTTTGTAAGAAAAAGAATAGTGCCATTATTGGCAACCTCTCCCACCCCCTGTCTGAGCATGCAATAAATAAATACACAAGACAACTTTGTAGTGGGAAAATATTGCTGCAGGTTTATTCCATACAGGAGTATGCAACATGTGGGTTATCTTACGGGCGATCCAAGGGCGGGGCAGCTGTGCCAACCTACGCTGCCCCCGCCCGCCTGGTGAGCCAGCACTGTGGGGCACCCCGTCAGTGCTACCTTTGACGATCCTCTTCCGGATCACGTGACACGTTGGTCTGTTCTACTCACGCCCTTTTCAGGGCGGAGCGTGGCATGGCAAACCCCGGTTGGTCAGGCCCCCAACCGCCCAAAGGACTAACGGGGCGCCGTCGCGGTTTTCCAGGAACCTGCCCTGAGGCTCCCGGTCTTTGGCTCTGGCACCCCTACTGTGCCGCGCAGAGGTACCCTTACTGTACCGGTCTGCCGCAGAGGTACCCTTACTGTACCAGTCTGCTTCCAGATCGCCCTGTAACTCCGCCTGCAACACAAAAGGAAAACATTAAAACATTCAGGATACCCTGTCCCCCAGCCAGGACGCCGGGTAAGAGGTGGGGCGGGAGACGGCGTGGCTGGGAAACAGAGACCGCCAGGAGGGGCAGGGGAGGCATATATGCCCTCCCCCCCCCCGGCGCACAGGAAGGACGTCACGGAGGCGCCCAGCCGAGGGCTCGCAGACCCCTCCAAAGACTAGAGCGGGTGGGTGGTGCCAAGATGGCACTAAAGGGCCGCCCTGCTGAGGTGGCCCCCTGCGGGGGCCGCGGACAGCCACATAGTGCCATTATTGGCAACCTCTCCCACCCCCTGTCTGAGCATGCAATAAATAAATACACAAGACAACTTTGTAGTGGGAAAATATTGCTGCAGGTTTATTCCATACAGGAGTATGCAATATGTGGGTTATCTTACGGGCGATCCAAGGGCGGGGCAGCTGTGCCAACCTACGCTGCCCCCGCCCGCCTGGTGAGCCAGCACTGTGGGGCACCCCGTCAGTGCTACCTTTGACGATCCTCTTCCGGATCACATGACACGTTGGTCTGTTCTACTCACGCCCTTTTCAGGGCGGAGCGTGGCAGGGCAAACCCCCGGTTGGTCAGGCCCCCAACCGCCCAAAGGACTAACGGGGCGCCGTTGCGGTTTTCCAGGAACCTGCCCTGAGGCTCCCGGTCTTTGGCTCTGGCACCCCTACTGTGCCGCGCAGAGGTACCCTTACTGTACCGGTCTGCCGCAGAGGTACCCTTACTGTACCAGTCTGCTTCCAGATCGCCCTGTAACTCCGCCACAGCTCTGGAGGCGTCTCCCGTCGCCGCCAGGGCCCCCCACCACTGCACCTCCTATTACCTGCAACCTGCCCTTTCCAAACATTCCTGTAAATCCAGGAGAAACAAGTCCATCCCCACCGGGGACAAGTGGACCCCGTCCTCCTCAAAGTAACCTTTAACGTTTGCCTGGATGAGCGCGTGTCTGATGAAACCCAGACCCCTCTGGTCTGCGAGCTTACGCCAAGAACAGTTCCCTCTTACAGGGATGTTCAACGGCCTCCCCTGACTTAGCTCCATGCCACCATAGCGGGGATCATCTCCGCCCATCAGAGCTTCACATTGACCCATGTAGTTGCTGAACTCACCAAACAGCGCATTTCAACATGCGACCGCTCATTTCCAGGCCTCCTGCAAATCTAAGGGAAGAGATCACTCCTTACTGGTGATAGATGAACCCAATCTCTATCACAATAGCCCTTGACTTTCGCCTAGGTCAGCTAGTGTCTGAAGAAACCAAAGACTCTTCTGTCCTGTGAACCTGTGCCAAGCACTATTCACCCTCCTGCGGGAAAGTTCCTCTGCCTCACATGACCTAGCCCCATGCCAACTCTTGGGCAACCCCTTTCGTGCCATTACAACTTACGCAGCGCACCCCGCTTGCATAACTGCCGTCGGATCACAGATGCACAGTACCTACTGTCCATTGCCAACCCTGGCTGCTTTAAAACCTGCCAAAGTAACGGAAACCAAGACTCCCAGTTCCCTGTTTAGCTGCAGTACACCTTCAGTGGGTAAGCTAGGAGATACCACATTGGTCATGCGAACCTTAAGTACCCAATTTTCGCCTGTGCGTACCTCTAAATGAGACAGGCTCCACACCGCTGTAAGGCCAGAGACACACATATATGTTGTGCCCATTATTGGAGACAACTCACCTCTTCTTGGAGTGACATCTACCCAGGTGCCTACCCAAGTCACCCAACAGGCAAGTTGGCCCTGACTACCTTGTGTTCTGGTGCCAGGTTTGGAAAGCACCTTGCCTACACTTGCTGCCCCCTGGGAACCACACAATGCCTGTGCTCAACCCGCACGCAAGCCTCCTGTTTCGTTCAATTTAGTAATTCATGGCACTGACCCACAAGGGCCTAGTACTGGGCTGTGTAAATGCGGCCCAGGCTGACCTTAAACAATCGGCTTGGTGTGGATGGGTGCTAACAATACCTGGCTGAAGTGCAATCCCTTTGACACTCACTCCTGACAAGATGTGCCCATGCAGGTAGAAGCAAGAGGTATCCAGCCCACCTTACTTCCTGTCCCAGTTATCTGAGTAACTTAGTGAAAGATGCACATTTGAACTGGTAGCGGAAACTGTTACTTACGCCTGCAAATGCTCTGCTCAGAGCAGCCCGCCAGACAATGGCTTCCATTTAAAGGCGGTGCCAACAGACCTCCAGGCACTTAAGGCGGTACCTCTGGGTAGGGCTCTAATTTAAAAATGCCCTGTGCATCGGATACCGCCTCTGGCTGTAAGCCGCTCAGTGCTGCTGATGCCTTGGCGCTTCCTGACCCACAGCCAGCTCACCCAAGAGAGACTTAGTACCATCTGCCCCCATTACCCTGTGCTACCAAACCTCATCATGACATCACAGGGATTACATAACTCACTAGGTCAATCGGGCCGCCGCCCTACAACTCCGTTAGCACAACCCGTAGTTGCTGGAAGGAACTGTAGTTAGCATAACACAGCACCGAGTAAATGTAAAATTGTACTTTCCCACCATTGGGCTGGTAATCGACGGCCAAAACGACAAAACCTGGGAATGAGATCCCAGTTTCCTAGGGTAAAACAATAATTACCCTGCACCATTAACAAATGTGCCACATGCACCCCTGCCCTATCCACCTGTTGCTATGTAGATGTCGTCCAATTCAATAACATAGGCAACATGTCAACCCGTTCTCCCCTTTGTGGTCAACCACATCCCATATGCCGGGATCTCTCCACTAGTACCTATGCTGCTGAACCTGGACTTGTAAGGCGCACGTGACGTTCGGCGATCATGCCAATGCTAGTCGCCATGTTTCCAAATACAATAGCGTCCGCTAGTGGGAGCACTACTAGGACTCGTGGGATGCAATCGAGATCTAAGGCATTGGTGCCACTTAAGTGCACTGTCAGTAACCTTCCTCACAGTGGGCATGAAAGAACTGAGCTGTGTCAATTAAGGCTGTTCCAAACAGGTGCCCCAAATAATTTGGCCCCAGAGCAGCTGGTAGTACTACAGCATGTGCTGTTGATTACAAGTATATGCACTCCTGACCTCAAACCTCCAGGATGTCGTGTTTTTAAAGCGTCGGAGCCACCCACGCGTGCTGGAGAAGGCCGTGCCTTGCCCTGCCTGTTATTTAGCTGCTATGTCATTGCGTCCCTATATTTACTACAAAAGGAACACTACACCTACAACAAGCCCATCTATTGGCTTAGTCAATGTTTCTACCTGCATCAGGTAAAAAGCCACCATTATAGCTCAGTTGCATAGCCACCCAAGAGCTAGCCGCCCCCATCCATGGCTGCCAAGGTTTCAGATTGCTATGTGTGACATTTCCATCATTTCAGTGCAACTATGAGTGACATTTAAAGGACTATGACTGACACTTTCTTGCGAGCAAAATCAAACAATGAAGATGAGGAAGACATATCGATATCAGTAATTTCCAGGCTTGGAGGCGCCGGTGTACACATGTTCCATAACCCTTGGTGGCACAAGGACCTCGATGGCCCAGCAGCGAAGTCTACACGCACTGCAATAAAACGAAACTGATTGCTCACAGCACACGCCCCCAGGCGCCAACGGGACGAGCCGAGGTTTGTACCGAGCATCCCAACTCCAAGGAAAGGCACCACAACCAACCAATCCGCTGCGCAGGTCGCTCACCAAGGCACCACCGTGAGGACCCCACCTTAACAACGGCCCCTACATGAACCTTGAGTGCACCCTGTGAATAATGTAGGCTGAAAACAGTGATATAGTCCTGTGGCAACAAACTGGCTATGAACAGAACGCTGTAACTGGGGCTGTTCCACCTAGCAAGGACGCTGCGCCCATATAATCCGGCACAGCGCACGCCCCACCGACATACATCATGTGACGTTGCCTGTTCTGCGCCACCCTGAGCCACACAAGTACCCAGACAATTCAACAAATTGCAGAGGAACACCGGGGAAATTGGGTGTCCTTAGTTACTTCTTCGGCTATTGCGCAAGTCCACACTACCTCTGCCGTAATTCCTCTAAATAGTGCCGCTGCACTTTGGGGCCCATCAGGTCCCGCCTGACTCCGTAGTTTTCCTGCTGCGGTTTGCCCCACTATGATCACGGTAGGCTCCAGCATGCTCAGTGGTTGACACCTTCGACCGAACGTAAATCAACCATGGGACAGTGTCACCTGGTGCTAAAGCACCCCTCTGAGGATAGGTGACTACCCCGTCAGTGAGTCAAAGTCAACTCTGTAAATTATGAAGAATTGTTAGCAATGGGAGTGTTGTCAAGGCCTTCCTCGTGGGTCCACTAATGCCCCTGCAACCACTTGTGATAATTATTAAGATGATTACTACCACTCTTAGCGCCACACTGTAACCACTTGCGCTACCTCCTGCGTGAAATAAAACACAAATTCAAGCCAAATAGTCATCAGCCTACGAGACATTCAGGAACAGGCATCATCCCATTATACATCGAGCAAAACAACTAAATTGCTTTGACTACCAGTAGGGACACGTGTACAAACATCCATAAATACTTTAACTTTGAGCGCAGGCCAGAGTCCCCCCCTACCCCCCCAGCTCCTACATGAATGACGTTGGAGCCGTGCTTGCGAGGGACTCCCGTTTGGAGTGGAGGACCAGAATCCCCGAGAATGCAACTCAACCAAAAACAGTCTCCAAATACATCATTTTTTATCCCCATAAATATAGGGCAGCTAACTCAGCCTCTACGTCCTGTAATAAGTGTAAAAGTGTATTCCTCTTACACTCCCCTTGTGGCCGACAGCAAATAACGCTGACCCTGCGCACTCATTCCTAAGTAACCAAAGGCGATCGCAGCATGTGCCCCCAGGTTAAAGCTACTCGGATTCTAACCCTCGTCAGGACGTTTCGGTTTACCGTAATCCGACATTGTAGTCATGACTCCTTTGAAGAAACATTACCCAAGTGATCGAGAAGGGCCCTAGCCTCGTAGATGTTTCAACCGAAGAGTCTGTTTGTTTATTAACTGCAGACCATAAACACCCGCTTGGTCCGGATTTTAACCTGCATCATGCCCACAATGGCATGTTCGAAAACAGGTATTACCAACTAGAACGTGCTACCTTCCTGTTAACTACATGATGGGGTGGCCTCACCAGGACACAGGCGGCGCCTGGGCAAGACAGCGTGAAGAGACTGCGTCCATTCAGATATCCCAAAAGGGGCTCCTACTTCTTTTAAGTATTCAATGTCCCTTTGCCCTGATATCGTCGTCTCTGCCTGTACGCGGAGCCAACCCAAAACCACTGAATCAACCTCTAAAATCCGCAAGTCTATCTATGAATGATAAGCTCCGAACGAACAGCTAGCTCATTAAACTGGACACTTTGGCCCTTGGGCATGGACAGCACTGCCCTACTTACTGCTTGTACCGAGGTTTACGCTGCCTGGCGGCGCGAGTGGGTCCTGGCAGATTGGGTGCGACTGAAAACTCGCAGGATTACTGGGGAGGAAAGAACATGCAACTATCTCTGGGGTGGCATCCAAACTAATGGTCCGTGCAGTCTGCAACCATCCCACACAGAGCAGGCCCGACTGCTTCCCCGGGCACATTCAACCTAGATTCCAAGGGAGCAATCATTGATTCCACACGCCCATCAAGGCAAATGGTCAAACCAGGCAATGTCCTACCCACCCAGCCTGCGTTACTGGCGGAACGCGATCCAGCAGCGCCCGCACAGCGACCAACCTCGCCACTCCTATGAGCGCGACAGCTCACCCTGGCTCCGGAGGCGAAGATGCAGTGGCATCAGACTGGTCGATCCAAACAAACCACTCGCCACATATAGCATGTACCACAATCCCCTAGAATGCCCCATCAGGGTGAGCCAACACAAGACCCTGTGCTACAATCCCTGAGCAAACCATAGAATATACAGTGTGCAACTCCAACCACCAGATCTGCACCAACCACAGAGCTTCCCACATTCCAGTGAATCGGAGCTCCTCGGCCTGTCTCATGGGGAAGACATGCACTCCGACGCCTCTGTGCAATGCAACAGGTCCCCCAGAAGCACTCCGACCACATAAATGGGAGCAAACACCACAAGGAACTGGGCCCCCTCCGACAAGAAGGCCAGGGAACCCCGACGACATCCAGAAAAGAAAATGGGTCCGCTCACTGCATAGGGGGGCCGCAACCAGGATCGCCCAACCGCTGCAACACAAAACTTGTGGTGCAAAGACCTCCGACAACAACCAAAGCGTGCATCCACAGGACCCAAGCCGAGGGGGAGGGACATTTGGGCCACAACACCAAACAGGATGAGGATTCAACTCACTCGCGGACGCCCCGCGTTGCCACACATTGGGGACGTTGGAGGTGCAAGGCAAAGCTTGCTGCAGGATACGCTCGGGGCACACGCCGGAACCCCCTCAACATGCACCGCGCGGCCACAGGGAAGAATGTGCACGAGACAAAACACCCCCCCCCCCGGGGCACCGCCAGCCCCGTGAGGACGCACCCACAACCTAGCTCCCCGTGATCCCGCGAAGCGCTCCGTAAGGCAGGAGCAGCCGTCCCCGAAGGGGGTCGCCAGGAGCTCAGAGCAGGGGTCCCACAGGGCCCTGAACTCACCACACACACCGACGTCCGCTGCTGCCCCCAACGTGACACAACCGTGCCCCGGAGCTCCAGCTCCTCGCCCGTGACGCCCACACAGTTTCCCCAACAAACACAGCCAGACCCGGCGCGCCCCAAAACGCCCGGGGCAGGACAAATCGGCTCAAAGCGCTGCCCACACGGCCTCCGAACCTCCCCCTCGCTGCGCACAACCACCGCTCTTGGCACACGCCAATGAGCCACCACCAGTCACCGAGAGCGCCCCAGTAGGCCCCGAACTCAATGCGAGAATCAAACTGACACTGCTCTCCGACAACGGCGCACCGCGGCGAACGAAGAGTTGCCATCCAACCGGTGACCGTTTCGTGCCCAAACCATGACGGGAGCCCGCGCACCCGACAGCCCGCGGGCCACCGACTCCCGCTCAACCGTTCCCCCCGGACCCAAAGCTTGAGGCCAAGCAGCCGGACCCAAACCGGTGGACCGCGGTCGGCGGCAACACCAGGCCCCCGGGGCACACAAAACTCACTGCAACACAAAGGCGACCCTACAGAACGCGACAAACGAGCCAGCCAGCTGGCATCGTGTCCAGCGGGGGGGAACAAGCGACGACCCACCAACACGGCGTGTCCGGCGCAACCGGCGAGAGCACCCACGCGCGTCTGCCCACTCCGCCCCTGCGTCTTGGCGGTCCCCACTGCAGGTATGTGCCGGCTTCTGCACGCCCACAGGTGCGAGCGGCACTCTCTACCCGTTAGCCACAACTCCAAAATGCTTAGCATGTGACAATGTCCCGGCTTTTGACCCTCTATGCTCCGATCGAACAAGGGGGCTGCCGACACGGGTGCAACTGCATTGTGTTCGTTCGGTCAACACTAATGACTATGCTTTCAGCACTCACCCTGCCAGTGGTCATACGCTTGTGTATGAATCCGACCGAACAGTATTTACGCAATGCCTCCCCAATTTAATTGTTGGAGCTGTGAATCCCATCGCATGCCGTCCGCAACCCTCTGTCTTCGTGCCGCCTAACAATCACACATGCAGATCGGGCCCCCCTACCAGAAAGCATGCCCGAAGGCAATCAGTGGCAACCGGCCCCACCATGAGGCAAATAAAAGGAGGCGGGGGGGCCAGACTCACCGCATGTAATCACCGACGCCTGCCTCAGACACCATGCAATCTGAGCAGGGCGAAACCGCAACGACGACCAAGTCAAGACGGCGTGGCTGGGAAACAGAGACCGCCAGGAGGGGCAGGGGAGGCATATATGCCCTCCCCCCCCCCGGCGCACAGGAAGGACGTCACGGAGGCGCCCAGGCGAGGGCTCGCAGACCCCTCCAAAGACTAGAGCGGGTGGGTGGTGCCAAGTTGGCACTAAAGGGCCGCCCTGCTGAGGTGGCCCCCTGCGGGGGCCGCGGACAGCCACAGTTGCTTTGCCAAAACTGTTTTTAGTGGGCTATACCATTCAGTAGCAGGGGTTAACAGGACCTGAACGCACGTTTACAATCCTCAGACTTTATTCATCCTTGCAAAAACTCCTATCCGTAGTTTAGCTACGTTCCCAGGCCGCTTCTTCTGTGTCTGAGTCAAGTTTCACACCACGCCTCCCTTTTCGCAGTGTGGGCTGCAGTGCTGCCTGGATTACACGGAGCAGCACCGGAGAGCCTCCCCCCTGCCTCCCGCAGCCACAGGATCCTGCTCTGCAATGGCTGTCGGTGGTAGTGAATAGCCACTGATGGGCTTATGGTTGGCACACAGCACAGTAAAAAATTGTGTTCTCGCCACCCCTTTTGTGAAGCCTAATTCGAGTTCACAACAACGCTGTTCGCATTGAGCACTACATCTGCTGTAACAGATGTCTTTAGCGATAGCTTCCTTAGCTGCCGGTGAGCACAGCTCTGCAATGGCTCTTACTGCTGCATTCACCTTGAAAAATGTGCCCACGAGTCAACCATTCGCTGTTTCCTGTCTGCCATCTGCACGCAAATGCCTGAAGAGCTATGCCATATTTGTAGGGAAGGTGTGTTTTTCTTCAGCTGTGGAAGAAAATGGCCTTCTGTGTCTCTATTGATCATAATAAATAAACGAACCACCCTTGCATAACAGGCTTAAACCTTGTACTAGTTCAGTGGCCTACAGCTTGTTTCAAAACATTTAATGTTTATAAGGAACTAAACTCATATTCTCCACAGGTCTGTTTTTATGAAACCGTGAGAATGCAGCCTCTCTTCCTGTTCTTTTATTTTGCTAAATATAACCCATGTTGACCTTCAAGCTTTGTAAGGGATTCTGGAGAAGTGCGGCATAGGTAAATGTTGTTGTAGAATGCCAGAATGAAGCACCACAGTTCACTAATTTTACAGCGTTTTTATATAATAATTTCTTTGACGTTTTGTTGTTTTTCACTTGCTGGTAGTGTTTTGTTTACCCATCTATAAAATCGAGCCAGAGTAGAGAATAACTTACTTCACTGATGTGCTTAGGTACCAGTAATGCGATACTTTTACCCACACTAGAATTACTTTTGCAGGTGGTGTCTGCGTAAGAGCTTGTGATGCTTTTTAAAGTGTCAGTTTATGAACTACCTTTGTGCATATGGACGCATACTTGGTGCTACATATGACGTCCATCAGCATTGCAAAACTGAACAAACAAAATGCTCATAGACCATGTCACATGTGAGATGTCAGTCAGTGTTTGTTTTTAGTCAGAAGACTTGCATTATATCATTTTTTTTGGTTACCTTGTAATTAGCAGATAAATGTCCCCGCATGCAAAGTGTGCTTGGTTAAAAATCCAACTGCTTGGTTCAAGTACGGGACCTCAAGATTGCCCTGTGTCAAAGGCACATATTTCCCTCATTTTTTTTGTTTGCTTTTTGGTGCATGTAGATCTGCATATGGGTGGGTAAAGCAGAAGTACCGATATGATGCTACAAAGAAGTACAAAACTGAATTTGAGACAAATGGACGCACACGTAAGCTAAATGTTTATCTGCAATAAGAAAACATTTGCAATGCAATAGCTCTCGCATTTGCGAGAGTTTGAGCTATTGGCATAGTAAATGACAATGCATTTTATTTATGTGTTTTGAAAACCTACAAGCGGTGCATAAAGACAAACTTTGTACTTATAGTTCTTGCTTACAAAAAGCAAGGCTGGCAGTAAAAGAGGCACAGTTACTGCCAGCCTTGCTTCTCGTCAGCGACTATAAGTACAAAGTGCATGTTTACCCACCCCTGCAGGTTTTCAAAACATATAAATAAAAGGCATTGTCATTTACAATGCCAATAGCTCAAACTCTCGCAAATGCTAGACCTGTTGCATTGCAAATGCTTGTTGTTATTTGGTGTAAATCCGTTCAGTAGTTTTAGAGTTATTTAAAGAAAAACAAATTTGTATATCTAGAGGCAAAAACCCTTTACAACACCTATGCGGAGCTTCGCAAATCCACGTGGCTGGCCGCAACCCATGTAGAAAAGTTGCGGCCGCCATTTTATAAAGCGGGACTTGGTCCCAGGGGGTAAATAAAGCTTAAAAAGTGCAGAAGGGGTCAGGGTAAGGGCACCCCAACCCCATGTGTCTATTGTAGAGGTGTTTCAGGGACCCATATACGTTTTGAAATGTCACCAACTGTTTTTTTAATGTGTTTGGAGTCACAAGCCCATTGAGACGCTTAGTGAGGCCCCTGGGTAGCATTGCGGTGGAGTTGCAAACATTGCCGGAAAAATTAGAAAATATATATATTCACACACTTGCTAGCACATGAATGCATGCACTCAGAGACCCACACTCCCAGTCACAGACCCATTCAGACACTCACACAACCATTCACAGACCCACTCATTTTCTCGTGCACCCACTCACAGAGCTACTAAGACACTCACTCGCCCACTCAGAGATCCAGTAAGACAATTAGGCACTCATTCACAGACCTACTTACACACTTACACATTGACTCATATACACACTTACACATTGACTCATATACCTGCTCAGAGATTCATGCGCCCACTCACAGACCTGCTGAGAGGCTTATGTACCTACTCACAGACTTATGCTCCAACTCAGAGACCCACACAGTCCCTCATCCACAGATTATAGCCCCCTCATAGTTCCAGTTACAGGCTCATGCGCCTACTCACATACCAACTCACAGACCCACTCAGCGACTCATGCAGCCACTCACAGACCCATTCAGAGAATCTTGCACCCACTCAGAGACCAACTCAGATACTCATGCACCCACTTAGAAACCCACTAAGACACTCAAGCACTTACTCAAAGACCCACTCAGACAGTAATGCAGTCACTCAGAGACCCATGCAGAGACTCATGCACCCACTCACAGACCCATTCAGACGCTTACGCACTCACTCACAGACTCACTCAGTCACTCATGTGCCCACTCAAAGACCCACTCAGACACTTATGCATCCACTCTTAGATCCAGTCACAAACTCATGTACCTGCTCACATACTCACTTAGAAGCTCATGCATCCACTCATAGACCCACTCAGAGATTCATGCACCCACTTACAGATCCACTCAGATACTCATGCACTCACTCACAGTCCCACTCAGAAATGCACACACTCACTCACAGACCCACTCAATCTCCCATGCTCCCACTCACAGACCCACTCAGACACTTATGCATCCACTCATAGATTCAGTCACAGACTCATGCACCTGCTCACATGCTCACTTAAAGACTCATGCACCCTCTTCCAGACCCACTCAGAGACTCATGCACCCACTCATAGATGCCGTAAGACACTGACACACCCACTCACAGACCCACTCAGACACTCATGTACCCACTCAGACACCCACTCAAACACTCATGCACCCACTCACTGATGAACTCAGACACTGATGCACCCACTCACAGACCCAGTCAAAGACTAATGAACCCACTAAGAGGCCCACTCAGACCATGATGCACTCACTCATACACCCACTCAGACACTTAGGCACCCACTCAAAGACATACTCAGAGAATCATGGACCCACTCACATACTCATTCAGATACTTGCACATCCACTCACAGACCCACTCAGATTCTTATGCACCAAATCATACATTCAGTCATAGACGCATGTACCAACTCATACACTCAACCAGAGACTCATGTATCCAATCACAGACCCAATCAGACCCTCAAGCACCTACTCAAAGACCCACTCAGATAATCATGCACTCACTAAAAGGCTCACTAAAACACACATGCAGCCATTCACAGAGTTACTGAGAGACTTATGCACCCACTGTGCAGCTTGAGCAGTCAGGCGTACTCAGAGGAGCATGTGTTAAGCATTTCATAGTAGCAACATTGACAATAAGTAAGTGACACGACTCGAAAGAAACCTCGACTCCAATTTATAAAAATAGAATGTATTTTTATATAAATATTGATACCAAAATTAACTTGATACTTTGCAGAGAATTTCATAACATTAGGAACTAAATTCAATTGAAGCTGTCAAATGTTCCCCATTAAATTCAATGGGGGAAAATTTCACTTAGCAATACAATACCGGCGGGGGGAGCTCAACGGAGCTCTTTCGTGGTTAAGGGTCTGCGGGCCCCTAGACCATGACTCAATGGTCACTCTTCTGTTACCTTGCCCAGGGAGTCCGGGTGCAGAGGTTACTTGGCTGTCCTTGGTGCTGGCGGGATCTGAGGTAGCTGTTGAAATGCAGCACTTAGCAAAACCACACTTCTCAATAAAGAGACACTCTACCCTTGGAGTGTAGAGGCCTTTGGGGACCCTGGACCTGGATTCAACTACTTGATTTCTTCTACCTTGCTCAGTGGATCTGGGTGCAGAGGTGGCTGGCAGCTGTCAATAATCAGGGCAGGTCACCCCAAAATGCTTTACCACACACTTGATGCTTCTTCAGGATGCAAAAAAAGAGCAGCGGGATCATTGCCAACATCGGTCACTGTGAGGTGCTCTTGAGCTGGAGATGTCAATGGAGGGGTTGATCCCAACTGGGGATCACCAAACCTTGGCTGCGACAAATCTAGTACTTGGAGTCTTCGGCAGCTGGAGATCGACAGGAGGGGACTAGTGGCTCGAAACTTGACTTGAGATTAGCCACCACTCTGGATTTGCAGGACACCACTTCCCTTTGGACTCACTCTCAACAGGGCCAGCAGGTTGCAATTATTGTAACACAGCAAGTCGGTACTTCTGCAGGTTGCAGTTGTCTGGTGCCACCAGTCAGGGGAGTCTGCCTTGGATTTCTGGTGTCCACTAAAGTCCCTCAGGCTGGAAGCAATGAGTTTTCACCACGGACACACGTCAACACTCGTGTTCCGCATATGGTCTCTTCAGGGCACTTAAGGGTCCTCTCTTTGTGTTGCGGCAGAGTCCAAAGTCCTGATTTCGATGACAGCGTCTTCTTTGGGCCTCTTCTTGGATTTCAAGGTAGAACTGAGGTTCTGGTGCCAGGGGAGCCCCATAAATCCTAGTTTATGGGGCATCTGGGGCATGAGGGACAGTGGCCAATGCGCTACTGGTCCCTGCGGCTAACCAGCCCCTGCAGTGACACCATCCTTTGGGTGTACGTCACTATGCTACCCAGAATACTCTATTTCAGGGTCTGTCAAAATGGCAGAACCCTTCCTTGGCTGTATAAAGCCCCTAGCCTGCCCTAAAAGTGTGGCTAGGTCTTGGGGAGTGTTCGCCTTCTGAATAACTAATTTTCCCACCTGCCAGAGCTGCAGGGTGGGAAGGGCTTTGGCCTTAAGCTGTAATCAGTAGCCATTCTTGGGGGGGGGAGGTATAACCTTCTTCCTGCCCAGGCCTCTGTCTTCATCCTGGGTAAGTGCTAGCACATGACACCAGAAGAGCAGATTCTTGTCTTGACAGCAAACTGGCTTGAGGAAGCCCGTCAAGGCACTGTAGCTTTGTATCCTGGCGGGCACACAAGCAGGGTGGCATCCTGTGCGTGCCAGCTCACCCTTGAAACGAGAATCATGTTGTTTGATACCAAGCACTGCACAATTCGGTCATTCCATAATGGAGCTGGCTATCTTGAGTTTGTCCAGTAGCCAGCCAATGTAACTCTATGGGATGCCGGTCACTTACAGTAAAAACTTGCTTTACAGGGTTACTGTAGGGATATATATGTGGGAACATATATATCATCACCTTTAACATAATGCACTCTACCTCCTGGGCTGAGGAGGACAACCTTAAGAGTGACTTACTTCAATTCAATTCAAATATACTTTATTCGATTTTTAACATTAAAAATCATAAAAGTAACATGTTAAAAACTTACATAATTAAAAATACATACTATTCCATCTATACAAAAATCTCAATCCTAGAAATTCCCATCAATTAATTCTAATAATCATCAGAAGGAAATACTAAAATTATGTACAATAACCAGCTTCATACCATGATTTAACCAGTTATGCTTTTCCTTTTTCTCAATATACCTTTCAAGAATCCCGCCATTACGCCCACACAATAAGCATTTTCCAACAATTGCAAATATAAAAAGGCAGGGCGGCATTGCCTCCACCCCCTCTCTTCAACACTGGCAAAATCCATCTTGATCTTTCAACTAAATAAAATTTGCAGAATAAAATCACATGTATTGTTGATTGGGTAGACATCTTATCGCATGGGCATTGACATAAATCTCTAGACCAATCATTTACTGTGGGAAAGCTAACTAACCGATGGAAACTATCAAACCTAAATCTGGTAAGGACATACCTGTCATACCCTCCTATACACCAAACCAAATATGGTTGTATGGTGGGAGTTACCAGGGTTAACTGATGCTGAATCACAGTACATTTCTTCATTTCCATTGCAGCTCTTAAAGACTCCAAATGCGACAGACATAGCAATTTAAAGTCCTTCCTAGAAATAGCACTCATAGTTTCAGGATGTGTATAAAAATCAAGTCTGTCCAGATCAATTAAAAATCTTCTAATGTAGTTCAGCCAGGTAATCTTATTTGCGTGACATAGACACATAGCATCTCTAATAATTTCTCTATTTAACCCTGTAGTAGTAGACGTCCAGACTCTATACCATAATAATAAAGGTTGCATTTTTATCAGGTCAGAGATGTAAGGGATCCCCAATTCATTGTGGCAATTAAAAACTGAAGAACTCTGTGGAACTGCTAAAATATACCTTAAAAATACATTTTCCACAATTTGTATAGAGGATACATCATGGTAACCCCAAATTCCTGCCCCATACATCGCGATACTCATACATTTTGCTTGGTAAATTTTGAGAAGGATCCCCGGAGGCTTTTTCCCCAATTTTTTTGCAAAATTTACCACAGCCCCAATTGACCTCTTGAAAAGGAGGGTCCTACTCTTAACTGCCGGGTTCCAGGAGCCAGTATGTTCCAATAAGATGCCCAAATAGGAAAATGTATTAGTTGAATCTATCCTTTCGTTCCCCATTGGCAAACTTTTGCATTTATTTCTCCCCTTCCCACATGTCATTACAAACGTTTTCTTAACATTAAGTTTTAACCCCCGGCAATCCATAAATCTAATATATGCTGCAAGGGCACTCTGTAGGCCCATCTGGGTTCTGGCCATAAGCACTACATCATCCGCATAGAGCAGGGACACAATAGGTTTGTTATTATACTGTGGTGGATCTCTTGTCCTGGCCACCAGTTCTTCCTCTAAAGCATTAGTATATAAAGAGAACAAGAACGGGGCCAGGACACAACCCTGCCTCACTCCCCTCTCCACGGGGAATGGTGCAGTGCATTCGCCCTTTAATCCATGCCTCACCTTAGCAGAAGCCCCAACGTACAGTTGTCTCAAAAATTGTACTAATAGTGGGTCAACCTTTAAATCCAAAAGGATTTCCCAGAGCCTAATATGTATGACGCAATCGAATGCAGCCGAAAGGTCCACGAATGCCACATATAATTTCCCCTCCTTAGCTTGAGTGTACTTTCCCATTAAAATAGTAAAATTTAAAACCTGCTCATTTGTCCCTAGCCCTTGTCTAAAACCATATTGTACCTTACTTAAAATATTATTGTCCTCAGCCCATGTTTGTAATCTGTTCAAAACAATCCTACCCACTACCTTTACTAAAGAATCTAAAAGGGAGATAGGTCGGTAGCAGGCAGGATTGTCACGTTCCCCTTTTTTAAAAATCGGTATAATCACCGATTCAGACCAGGACTTTATAAAACCCTTCGCACAACAGGCCTCTAACACCCGGGTCAACAGAGGGGACCATAATGGTGGGGTGGACTTAAATAAGTCCATCGGCACACCATCTGGTCCCGGGGCTTTACCTCCTTTACTAGCATTAACTGCCGTTATTACTTCATCCAATGTAATATGCAGCTCAATAGGCGTAAATCCTACCATGTCTCCCTGTTCTAATAATTTAATATCAGTAGGAGATTCTTCATTCCCCTTGATACTATATACATTCGAAAAAAAGTCAATCCATACTTTTACATCAATTGCAACCTCAATCTTGGCTCCATCATTATTGGAAAGGAATGGGGCATTAACTGCCTGCCAAAATGAAGTGCAATCCTTCCTCAGTGATGCTTCATAAAGCGTGTCCCATGCCTGGTCTTTTAATTCTTTTTTCCTATTTTTTCTGGCCAGATTATACACCTTCCTATATTGTTTAATCTCATCTTGATTTCTCTCTATCTTATGGAGAGCATCTTTCAACTGAGTATAAGCTTTGGTACACTTTGAATCAAACCAACTATTAATCTTAACCTGGGATGCCTTATTTTGTACTCTTAGAGAATTTTGAATCTCTAACGTAATAAGAGAAAAAGCCCTCAAAGTGTCATCATGATCTGTACTGTCTTGTAGGCACGCTACTATTTGATCATAGGCGTTAACTACGATCCGTTTATTAATCTCCTCGGGGTTTATCTTACCCCAACGTAGGGAATAACCATTTTGACGAACTAAGGCAATGTTTCGCGTCCATGCCAAAATATTATTATTGGGTCGAACAACTTGTTTGGGGATTACTAAATTAATACTCAGGGGCAAATGGTCACTCAGAACGTTAGAATGGATCTTGAAATTATCAACCCATGTTGCATAACGGTTGGGGACAATTATAAAATCTATTAAGGATTCAAATCCTCTGCCAATAAACGTATGGGTAAAATCAACAGGGGAGAGCACAGCATATTTGCAAAGCCCAGATCGTGTGAGGCCATTAAATCATTAAACTTCTCCCCCTCTCGGAGTGCACAAAATGCAATATAGGATCCTTTTCTTCCTCATCTACACCACACAACCCACATTCAGCATGAGAACAAATACTAACATTAAAATCACCACCCCAAAGAGTAATCATATCGGTACCATTTGGGACCCTTATTTTACTTAATTCATCACTAAGTGTGTTTATAATATCACCCATTTGTCCCTTTTCAATATTGTTATAGAAATTAACTACACACACTACTACATCTAAATTCAGGTGGATGGTCAAAATTTGGTAATAAATTGTTGTTTTTATCATTTCAGTTTTTATAACCTCTATCAGATTCGATATATATACACAAATCCCACCTTTATGTCTTCCATATACTGACTGTACTGCTGCTGTATGAAAGGTCTTATAGCCATCTATATTTACTTTATCCAATAACCATGTCTCCTGGAAACATAAAATATCAAAATTATATATAAAATCAGTCCAGATAGAGTTATTTACTTTCAATTGTAAACCGGCAATATTCCAAAAAAGAACCTTAATTCTCCCCGATACAGATGCATTTACAGTGTCAGCAACATGATCATTCTGAACCTGTCCAATCATTTCAACCCCTTCTGTTACATTAGTTATACATACATCACCAATTTCTACAATCAATGGTTCTACCATTTCAACCCTAATATCCCTTATCTCTCTTTGAGCGGAATTATGTTCCCCAACATTAAACATTGGCACATTCTCCCTACGATTTCGATCTACACCATTATCTACACAGATGTGATTGTCACTGCTATCAGGGAGTCAATCATTCTCATCTAAGGACTGAAGTGGCCTAAATCTGTTATTACCTCTACATTGTAAATCGACTTATTACTGGTTTGTATAGGGGAATACATACCCATATGCCTATTGGAAGAGCTTGGCTGGTAAAAATAGCTCAGGGGCAAAACCTTTATACCTACTTCCATGTTCATGTTATTATCGCCTATTCGGCGAAAAATTTCATGAACCAAAGATGGAATCCCTAAGGAGAGGACAACACAGTCCCCTCGAAAGGATTTCCTGGTTGTTCCCACCCACGGGACACGTCTTACCATCTTAAAGGCTGAGAACATCTCCGTTGTTAACCCTGTTCTAATCCCCAAGCAATGAATTGCCCTGTTCCTCAAGGTATACCACATTTCCTTTCCCACCTCTAAAGATGGGGGAACGTTTGCCAACACAACTGTGTATGGTAACGCGGCAGGAGGTAAATTTAAAATATGATTTTTTGGTGGATGTTCGTATGTTTTAATATTAGATGATCCTGCATTAGAACACACTTCCCTTAATTGCTTTCCACCCTGTTGTATTTCGTCCTTACCATTTTCTTTCTCAATGGATTCTGGCCCATTAGTTAGGCCACTGGTAGACGGGGTTTCATTAGGCTTCTTAGAGGCTACAACTGTATTTATCTTATCACCCCTATTCCTCTGATTACCGGAAGACACAGAGTTAACCAAAGCGATCTGGCTATGGGATTTAGATACCTCACCAGCACTACCATCTACATTTTTGTTAGTTTTACCTTCCATGTTGAGACACCTATTTTGATTCTCAACTATTATTTCTAGGCCCGATTCTATCTTAGCTAATCTTATTTCCATGGTCCCGATAGATTGTTTAATATATTTCATTGAGTCGGTTAATAGACTCAATATTTTATTTATTTCAAAAGTTGGGGGCCATTAGCCTTACTTTTACTTCTTCTTGCCGCTCCTTTAACTTTGTGATTTGACAGGATACCTTTTCCCGATTTGTTGAAAACTAAAGATTTCATAATATCAGGCTCAGAAGAAGCCTGATGTATTAAAGGCGGCAAGTTTCCAAGGGTAACCTTGGACTTAGGCTTACAATATCTTTTAGTTGGAGGGAGCGGCTCTGTATCTTGGTCGCTAATAGAAATCTCATCACTAATAGCCTGAACACAACCATTTAGACATTCCGCATCTGTATTAATTGTAGATCCTGATTCCCCTGTCTCCGTTTGGTATAGCACAATGGCCTTGTTAGTTATTAGGGAGCCCAACGGTTCCTTATTCATGGACTCCTCTACCGTGGTTATTTGCTTGTCCAGTGGTCCAACCGCTCCTGTAAGGTAATTCAGGAGGGTCATATTTGCATGTTTGGGTATGCTACCTCGTTGCCCAGAATTAATGCTTTGCAATTTTCTCTTACCCATTTGAAATATTACCCACACTTACGACAGAGAAGAAAACACACCCTTTACTAAGCAGTACCCCAAACGTGCCTATATCTATCGATCAATTGTATGATATAAGCCCCTCCTACTTTTTAACAACCCCGCTATAGACCCACTATATTTCAATATTAAATATAGTCACTCAACCTTAACTACCTGAGAGACAAACAGGGTCGTTAGTACTAGCAAATAACAACTACAACTATATTAGTGCCAATGGTTTTACCGACACAACACACTACAAAAAAATGAAGGTCCAAGAGACCTGGCCCAGCCCAGCCTCCTCCAGTCTCTGACGGGCTCAGACGGGCCCACCCTTTGCCCGGGCTTAGCCCGCGCGCGTCCCGCGGGAGGTTAGGCTCACTTTATGCGCCTCCTGGCGCGAGTTCTACGATGCGTGCGGCTCCTGCCGCTACGCGCTGTGGTAGTTGTAGTCCGTGGTGCTTGGGGGCGGGATAAAAGTGCTGCGTGCAGGGGCCAGGGACAACGATGCAAGAGACAGTGTTCTCCCGATATAAAACAGATGGTAAAACAGATTGTCAGTGCCCACAGAGGTTAAAGTGCGACGTGCTTTCCCTGAGTTCGATGGCAATTCTCAGCGGATCCCGCATATGCAGTCGATCAGCCCCACCTTATGCGCCTCCTGGCGCGAGTTCTACGACGCGTGCGGCTCCTGCCGCAACGCGCTGTGGTAGTTGTAGTCCGTGGTGCTTGGGGGCGGGATAAAAGTGCTGCGTCAGAGGCCAGGGACAACGATGCAAGAGACAGTGTTCTCCCGATAAAAAACAGATGGTAAAACAGATTGTCAGTGACCACAGAGGTTAAAGTGCGACGTGCTTTCCCTGAGTTCGATGGCAATTCTCACATGTCAAACGTGTGCCACTTTACCCTTAGAGAATTATAAAGGTCAGATGTACGTTTTCGCAATTATGGGCTAATAACAAATTAAAGTGGGTGAGAGGAGCAGACATCCAGGAAAAGTGGTTGCAAAGTGGAATAATTAATTTCTTGCTCTGTAGAGACATCCTCCCGTGTTCTCTTCTGGTATGTAAATGTGATTGTCTTCAAAAGAACGTTTTAGGTTTTAATTTGTGGTTTTTTTTTGCAGCTGTGTCCGAATTTTCCCATTCAGGAGGGGATGTTTGGGATGGAGGTTCGATTGAAAGGAGACCAGACAACATCAGAACAATGAAAAATTATAACATGGCAATGGCGACAGACATGGGACCTGAGCTCACTGGCAGCTTCAGGCTCTGTGACTTACTTACATTAAGGCAGTGGGGTGGCTCTCCAGCATGTGGGGTGTGCAGAGCCCTACTCGAGCAGACAGGCTGCTCATGCAGGGCTGGAATGGCAGACCTGCAGACACACTTTTTTTCGGGTCACCCAGGGTGGCCTTATAAAGTGCTGTAGCCCTGGTGACCTCTCTTATCACCTTTGCCCTGGATACCACTGATACCATTTACAAGGGACTTACAAGGAGTGATAAGTGCTTGCCAGTTGGGTGTACCAATTCACAGTTACAGATTAAGGGGACAAGCACTGGCACTAGGCCCTGGTTAGCAGGCCCAAGTGCACTTCCAGTCTTAAAAAGACAGCATCTAGGCAAAAAGTTGGGGTGACCATGAAAAAAAGGGCACTTTCTAACATGTACTCACAGACTCACTGAGAAACTTATGCACCCACTTACACACACTTAGACACTCATAAGAGTACTGGCAGTGCCATTGTCAAATGCATAGATTCAAATTGAGAGTTATATATCTTAAATGTGCTGTTGAGCATTGCCTTTGTGCTTTTGCTTTGCGGATCCACAGCAGAGTCAGGACTGCAAATTGTTTTGTTTTTTTAAAGGATGTTTGCTGAAAATTATTAAGTGTTTGGTAATAGGGTGGCTCTTAAAAGAGCCTTTTGGTTTATTGTGTGTAGTTGTTAACTGCACATAAATCAGAATGCAGTCTTTCAAGTTGTTAATGAATTTCCTGCTGCCTTTCTGAGAGAAATGTACTCCATCACTTTTAAATATATGCTCCAAATCAAAGCATAGGTTGTTGTTGTAGATGGAGCCCATGTTGTGGTCTCTAAGAAATGCAGAAACAGTTGCATTAACATGTTTCCTGGCTTTGTCTATTTGTGGACATAATTCTTCTGACCATTTCCATTTCTGCCTTTGGCAAATGTTGGAGTACACCAAGGCAGTGCAAGGGAAAAGTGGCATTAATTGGCAAAAGGACTCTTTCATTGCAATTTCCAATCCCACCCCAGGAAGAGTGCCTAGGTCATTGCCACTACAGTGCACAATTAAGAGGTCTGGATGTTGCCAATCAGCTATGCTCTCAACCAAAGGCAGCAATTGCTGCCACTTTATCCATCTCTGGCCAATCCAAATACTCTCCACATTAGGCAAACCCAAGTCCCTGTCAGTGTTGCTCTTTCTGGCACACTGTATGGCCCAAAAAACCTAGCTTTGACCCACAATCCACACTCTAACCATTTTGAAGGAAAGAGCAGTAGCACACAGGAGAAGGCTGCAGCTGAATGTGATAGATGGTAAAATGAAAAGCAGTTAAAATGGAGGAGTGCACCTGGTTTTAGAAAAGGATTTGTTTGAATGGGTGGGGGTATTAATTTGGTAGCTAAAAATAGGTAGTGATTTAATAGGTAAAGTAAGTAGATCTGTGATTGGCTCTGGATAAATTTAGGACGAGTTACGCTATTGTGGATATGCTTACATTATCAATCAGTCAACTGCACCTGCTATAGTTGAACTTGAAGTGGCATTCTACCATTGGAAAGTGCTGTGAACTTTTGACTTACTGGTACAGTAGAGTGTTTCAAAGGATGTTGCTATGGGAACTGAGGTAAAGCAGTGTGGGGGAAATGTTCCAAATACACTGTAGTTTAAAACTACAAAGCAGAGTAGTTTAGAGATAGCATGTATTATGAAACACCAATTTTCTAACTCAGTACTATCATAGGATCTTAAATGTAGTTAAAAAAGATAGTACTATCATTGTAAATGCTTTAATAGACTCTTGTATAGATTCAAAACTCCATCGCAAAGTTACATGCTGGCTTCGCAATAGAGTCGTGAATCCACCCACAGACACTACCAGATTGGACTTCTTATCAGGAGACTAATAGAGGGTTAAAAAAAACTAAACAATGTAAACTAGAGTAAGAACAAAAAAAAATGAAGGGAACATTTTGACTTGGTAACTAGATCAGTATCACTGGAAAAAGAGAGGGAAAAGTTGCCATCACTGGTTCTTTCTTATAGAGAGTGGTATTTATCATTTTCCGTGAGCGAAAATTTGAAGTGAAAGTGTGTTACAATTTGATGATCAACAAAGCGAACTGAGAGGCATGATAATAACGGGGATATTGATAATGTATATATAGAAAAATATGGTGCGTTATAAGTGTCAGGTAAATGTAATAAAGTTTGATTATTTGTTACTTATCCTGTAACATACTTAAACAGAGCTAAATATTTCTTTATATATGAAGTGAAGTGCTTATGGAACTAGTCAAACATTTGATCAGTAACTGATATGTATTTGTAAACAGACTGACATATAGGCATTAAGATAATAAGCAGTCACTAACAAATATAGTTATGTATTGAGTCATGTAGTTAGAATTAGGTGACTGAAAACTGTGGTCAAGTGAATATTTTTCTGTCCGACACATAGATTCTTTACCTTATCCACAATTGGTATATGCAATGCATTTATAAGGCTGTACTTTGATGCTATAGATGTGCTTGGATTTGTAAATAATATATTAGTGGAGGTATTGTATTTCTGATTGTGCAACACAAATAAGACGGAATGCAAATATGTGTAAGGCGTGCTACTGCAGAACTTATGTTTGCAGTTTACACTGCTATGTTGAATTGTCATTTACAATGCTTTCCAAAGCTTAAACTTTCCATTTAGTAAAAACGTAACACCCCTAACGTAAGTTGAAGGTAGGGAATAGGTTAAGAAGGTATGCGTTTGTATGTAAATATATGAAGTTTAAATTTTTTGTGAGTTAGAAACATACTTACAGACCAATATACCCAGTAATACATCCACTCATCTATCTATGCACTCACTGAGATACCTATTTAGAAAACTGTAAACTCCTTAAAGTCCTCTTTTACTAGATATACGTCACTCCTGAGATAGGCTGTAGGTAGGCAATAGGGGCAGGGAACTATGAGCATAAAAGATAAGATATGTTGTTCCAGGTTTGATTCAGTTACATGCATACTTTCAGGCCCATAAGTCTAGTTATAGATCCAGACTACTACCTGTACTAGAACTCACATACCTATGTGTACGTGTAAATGGATAGAGCCACTAATACACCTAGTCACATAGTGACAGAGGCACCTAAACATTTGCTTAACACATACAGGGGCAGATTTACAAGCCCCCTGCGCCACCAGTACGTTACTTTTTGTGACATACTGGTGGCGTATTTCTCTGCCCCATATTTACAAGGACAATAAACATGGCCCCTTTACACGCAGCACTTTGCATGAAAGGGGCGTTACATGGGTGTTGCTGTGGGTGTTCCCATGGAACAAGACACATTTCCAGATTTACGAGGAATCGTAAATCTGGAAATGCGTGTGAATGCTACGCCTCCCCAGTGGAGGCGTAGGGAGGTGCAACAAGGAGAAATGTTTTCATTTCTCCTCGTTTTTTCCTCTTTCAATGCGTGCTGCATTCTACAGATCGCATTGACAGAGGAAAATGCCTGTAGTGATTGTTTTTGTGCAGGAAGGTGCCCCTTCCTGCACAAAAACAATCTCCCCATGATGCAGGCATCCTTGCACCATGGTTCAAGGGTGCCTGCGCCGGCGCATGGCAGCTGTTTGTGCGCCAGCGCAGGGGAGAGCACAGGAATGCGACATATTATTGTAAATATGTCGCATTCCTGTGCTTTGGAAGTGCTGCAGCATGGCACAGCCAAAGGGCTTGCGTTGCCGCGCTTTGGCACTTCCTCGTAAATCTGCCCCACAGTTCTTATGTATCTAGCAGTAACGGAGTCAGCTGCACACTAGATAAATATTTCAGGCGTTACTAGCACAGCCAGCAAGCAATCAATGCAGCTCCTTACAAACAGATTGAGAGTACCATAGACTAACTAAGAGACCCAGACATATATCAACATATTTACTTAAATATCTAATCACACCCACATAGGCACTGCACTAACGTAAGGATCTTGCGCGACGAGACTGCTCATGCTTCCAGGTTTATCAAGACTTTCAACTGTCTACAGTACGTGTTAAAGGAGAGGGGATTCCTTGTACTTTCTAGTTCACAGGTATCACTTCTATAACGCAGGTGATACACGTCGCATATGGACGTAGCATTTTTAATTATATTACGGCTCACCTTCGAATTTGGCCTTGAAAAAGTCCATTTGGACGAAACACGTGTCGGCTGCCGGTTCTGGATGTTATGAAAATCATACTTGATTTGGAATAAAGGATTTAATAAGAAAAATCAAGACGGATGTATGGACTTCCTATCTACTAGAGTGGCTAAGAGCCAGTTGCACTGTATTGGACTTCTTTTTGTGCCTCGGCAATTGTGTAATTTACATACAGCTCTTATGTATCCAGTAGTAATGGAGGCAGTTGCACACACAGTTAAATACTCTAATAGTCACTAGCACAGTCAGCAAGCAATCCATGCAGCTCATTACAAACAGATTGAGAGTCCCCTAGACTACCTAAGAGACTCAGATATATATCAACATATTTACTTATATATCAAATCACATTCACATAGGCACTGAGACACTCAGTTAGGTATGTACTGAAGAACTGGTACAAACAAGTCATGCATCCAGACAAGTAGGTCTTTAAACATTGTAGGAAAGTAGGATCTGCTTCTTATGGTTTCCCCCACTTTTTGCTTGATGTTACACTGTTTTGACTAGTCTGACTGGGATCCTGCTAATCAGGACACCAGTCTATCTGCTTTCCCCTTAAAACATTATGCCATGTACTTTGGTACACTCCAGATTGGATACTGGGGTACCCTTATCAGTCCCTAGTATATGGTAGACATGTACCCAGGGCATAGGTACCCCAGAGGCCTCCCATGGGCTGAAGCATGTATTATGCCACCCATGAGAGGCCATGCAAAATGGAACTACAGGTCTGCCATTGCAGTCTGTGTAAGTTGGTGCTTCCACCACTTACTTTAGATATAGGTTCACTATATTTATAGGTCACTACACTTAAAACTTATAAGTCACACCTATAGCAGGCCTTAACAATCCTGAAGGCAGGGTGCTGGGTTTTACGTGAGAGGGTGCCCCTGCATGAGCAGAGCCCCTCTGCAGCCTTCGGAGACCATTCTCCCGGGTTGTCTGTGACTCAGCCAGACATATAGGTAGAGGTGCATTATAACCTCGCGGTAAATGCTATCTCTAAAACGGCTGAAATAAAACATGTCATGTTTGGTATCAAACACCTTGGAATCATACCTCCCACACCGGTAACCGGTGTGGGAGGTATGATTCCACCCTTCTGAAGCGAGCTTCGTGGGGTCACTGGTCTTTCCAGTGCCAGCCTTCTCGACCCGGTCAGCACAAAATGGATGCTGCCGACCAGAGACACATTTCTGCCCCCCTGCTGCTGTGCCAAGCTTGAGCAGAGGAAGGCAGCACAATAGGCATCCTGTCACAGGGAGGTGTGACCACCTCCCAGACAGGATTTAGTGAATTGGGGCTGGGTGGGTGCACTTCCAAAGTGCCTGAAAGTCTGCACCTGGGGCACATTTGGTGTCCCTGTGCATAGTCCAGCTCAAACCAGTTCTGGGAGCCATTGGCTCCTGCTCTGGCGTGAAACTGGACAAAGGACATGGGAGTAACCTCCCCTCTGTCCTGACCCTCCCCTAGGAGGGTCCCCTGAATCTGTCAAACCCTCTCCCGTGGGTACATAAGAGCTTACCTGGCTGTAAGACTTTAGATTTTACGTGGACAAGATTCTACAACAAGAAACCACTGACCTTCGACCATCTGGACACTCTGGACTTTGCTGGACTTCAACTGGGCCCGACTTCGCTTCCCTCTCTGTCCAAAGCATCGTCTGTGCCCTTGCACCATACAGACTCCATGCAGGACCTGTGGAGCACTAAGAACAACTAAAGAATCTCCCTTGAGGTAAAGGAGTCACTCCCCTGCATTCGCAGCCACCGTAATGCAACTGACCTGTTAGCTGATCCTGAGCTCCTGCAGACTCCAAAGGCTCCAGCAATGCAGGAGGTGGGTTCCGAAGTTCATTGAGGTTGATCTGCTCTCTCACCGAGATTGAGGCCAGTATCCCTCGTGGGGGTTGCATAACCCAAACCCCTGTGCACTTCATACTTTTGCAAGTGTATATGCTTGTTGGCAATTCCTGAGCTTGTGCATTGGACTTCTTGTAGTCCTGACCCCAAGCAGTATTTCCACCAAAGAACTCTAGCCTCCTTGCACCGAGTGCTCCGTGGGCTGGTAGTTTGTGATCTTGCTTGAGGTCCCCTCACGACTCCTGGTCATTCGGCCTGTGGGTCCTCTTGAGGGTCATCTTGATTTCTATTGGGCTTTCCTGGTTGCTCCAGACGATCCCTGACTCCCCATTGCTTGGTGAGTCCCCTGGACCTTACTGGTCCTCACCGTAACCTGCTTGACCTTCCTGCGTGGGTTGCTGTTGCCAAGGCTTGTTGGTGCTCCAGCCGGACACTGACCCCTCAGCACTCGACATTCTTCATGGGACAGCTCGCATCCAGCTCCTGGTCATCATCGACGTTTCCTGGACCTCGTGGCTGCAGAGTCAAGCATCCCTTCTTCGCACCTGAAGCACCCGACATCGGTGTGCATTCGTCTACCGAGCCCCTGGTCCCCCTGAAGTGACCCAGACTCTTTCCCCTCTGCTTTCAGGTTCCTTCCATCACGAATCCACCCTTGGATTCCTACGAGCACTTTCTTCCTTCCCGGCAGCAGCTCTTCTTCGCAGCCCTCCATTGAGAAAGACGCCAGTTTCTGACACCACTCCAGGCCTATGCACCCGGCTCCTCTGGGATAGGTAACTCAGGTACTACGTTATACACAGGTGGGGTGGCTCTCCAACCTCCTAAGTTCCAAAGGGTTTCCTCAAAGTCCACCGAGAAGGGTCCTTAAACTTTAAAATTGTAACCGCGACTTCCTCATAGAATTGTACAGAGCCCACGGTCGTGTTAGCACACTGCACCTGTCCTCCGTGGGGTCCCTTTCTACTCACCTTGGGTGGTTTCTTGGGGTCCCAGCGATTCTGCGTGTTCTAGACACTGTCTCGACTCCAGTCGTGGTTCTTATACCACTATTTTAGTATATGGTTTGGTCTCCCCCTGAAGCCCACTGTGTATTGTGCTACTTACAACTGTTTCTTTGCGAAAGTATGGTGTGCTTTGTGTTGTATCCTCGTGTAGAGAATACTAGAGAGTGTTATATAAATAAATGCATATTTTTATAACTACTGTGTGGTTCTCCTTTCATTTAGTTAATACTAAAGGTGATATTCTGGTAAAACAAGCTGCTTTATATTCCTTCAAGATTAAGCCTGAGGGCTGCTCTCCACAACTACCACTAGGATATCTTTCTAAAGGTTATCTTTGACCTCATACATCATAAGGGTCATTTGGACTGGTGCAAGGTGCCCACTTTAATTAGTGGACAGCATACACCAGGCCAACTTCTCACATTGGTGTGCAGTGGTTGGGATTCAAGCTTGCAATTGTTTTACCAGATAAATCTTTGTATTGATTAACTGAAAACCACTAAAGTACTAGGTACATATAATACTAGCTTTGAATAAGTAAGTTCTACTGAACTTGGTGTTGTCAAGGGTCTAGCACACCCTTTCTCCAACCTAAGAGAGTTTAGTTCCCACTAGGTTAGGTAGGTGCATACACCACACCACACTTAGTATGTCTTCTAAAGGAGAAGCCAGCAGTGGCTCTCTGCCTTCTAGGTACAATGAGTTTACATTCCAGGAATTGAAAGCCATGTGTGTTTCTAGAAAGCTGAAGACAGGGAGAAATGCCAACACTCAACGCCTCATTGAGGTGTTACTGTTAGATGACCTTAGGAAGACCCCTGGGTCAGATAAACAGGATAGAGTGGGTGGGGCAGGGAATGAAGACAGGTCAGGAGGTGACACCTTCTATGACCTAGATTCAAACCCTGGCCAGGAGGATCAAGATGATTCCCACCTGGACAACTCAGATCTTCAGGGAGATGGTGGAGAAGGCCAAAATGGACCCCTCTTCACTCCTCCTGGACGAGTGCAGAGTTTACCAAGGAGATCTAGATCTCCCTTTGCAGAGTTACATCACTCAGGACAGTCTGTAGGGACCTCTGTATCTAGCAAGAGGGACCATTCCTTAGACAGGTAGTATCAACTGCTTGAACTTGAGAAAGCTAGGTTTAGGCTCAGGCAAGAGCAGTTGACCGTAGAGAAGGAATCCCTAGAAGTCCAGAGGGCTAGAAAGAAATTGGGACTAGAGTCCCATGGTGGCAGCAACAGTTTCCCTAGAGTTAAGGAACATTCTTTTGACAATAGGAACCTGAGCAAGATTGTCCCTCCCTACCATGTTGGGGATGACATCCACAAATGGATAACTGCTTTAGAGAGGGCCTTTAAAGTTCAGAGGGTCCCTCAAGAGCAGTGGGCAGCTATCTTGTGGCTCTCCTTTGATGACAAAGGTAGAGATACGCTCCTCACTGTTAGAGAAGAGGATGCTGACAATTACTCAGTATTGAAGAGTGCTCTCATTGATGGGTTTGGCTTAACCACTGAACAGTATAGGATTAAGTTCAGAGACACCCAGAAGACACAGACTCATGACTGGGTAGACTTTGTAGATTGTGATATTAAGGCTCTGGAAGGCTGGTTACTTGGCAGCAAAGTGAATGATTTCAAGGAATTGTACAATTTGATTATGAGGGAGCAGCTCCTTAATAATTGCCAAAATCAGTTGTTGCATCAGTACCTGGTTGACTCTGATCTGACTTCTCCCCAAGAATTGGGAAAGAAGGCAGATAAGTGGATCAGAACCAGGGTGAAGCAGAAAAACCAGAACTCTGGTGGTGACCAGAAGAAGCAAGACTCTAAAACTCAAGATAAGGGTGGGGGCAAGGGTAAAGATCAACAGTCCTCACCGGGGCCCCAAAAACCTGCATCTGGGGGGGAGTCACAATCTAAAAAGGGAAAAGGCAAAAGGAAACCTTGGTGTTACTTATGTAAAGAAAAGACCCATTGGACAAAAGATGTCAGTTGTCCAAAGGCCAAGGATTCCACTCCAACCTCCACTGCCCCTAAGACAACTGCTCCCCCTAGTACAGTTTCAAGTAGTGGTACAGGGAACAAGGGATTAGTAGGGTTAACCTTGGGCTCTGAGATGGGTTCTGGCCTATTCAGAACTCCAGCTCAGGCTGTGCTAGTCTGTGATGGTGGCATGGATGTTGCCACCTTATTTGTGAGTCCCAGTAACCTGGGCAAATACAGACAACAGCCTTTAATTAATGGTAAGGAGGCCATGGCATACACGGACACAGGTGCAAGTGTCACTATGGTGACAAAAAATCTTGTGGACCCTGAACAGATCATACTTGGTGAGATGTACCAAGTGACCAATGCTAACATTGTCAGGACAGATCATTCCTTGGCAGTTGTTAATTTCACCTGGGGAGGGGTAACTGGCCCAAAGAAGGTTGTGGTTAGCTCAGACCTCCTTGTGGAATGCTTATTGGGCAATGATTTGGAGAGTTCAGCCTGGGCTGAAGTGGAACTCAGGACACTTGCAGCAATGTTGGGCATCTCTGCTGTGACTAGGTCACAGGCCAAACAGATGTCTACTGAACAGGCCCTGGATCCTGAAAAGATGGACCAGGTGCCTTCCAAGAGAAGGAGCAGGAGGGGTAAGGCTGTGTCTTCCCCCCAGGCTCAGGAAGAGGGTCAGTCTCTTGAGGGAGATGACCCCAGTCCCTGTGATGGAACTGTCCCAGGTGAACTGGAACCTGACCAGGTTGAGTTCTTGGGGTCAGGGGGCCCTTCCATGGCAGATCAGAGTCAGAAGCAGAAAACCTACCCCTCTCTTGAACCCCTCAGACAGCACGCTGCTGCTGGGGCTGCTGGGAGTATCAGTGGGTCCCACAGGATCTATTGGGATGAGGGACTCCTATACTCAGAGGGTAGAGACCCCAAGCCTGGTGCCACCTGGAGGTTGGTTATACCTCTGTCGTTTAGGGGCTTCCTACTCACCCTAGCACATGATATCCCCTTGGCAGGTCACTTAGGCCAAAATAAGACTTGGGACAGGCTTGTCCCTCACTTTCACTGGCCTCACATGTCAGAGGACACAAAGGAGTTTTGTTGCTCCTGTACCGCCTGTCAAGCAAGTGGTAAGTCAGGTGGTACCACAAAGGCCCCCCTAATACCACTACCTGTGGTTGGGGCTCCCTTTGAGAGGGTTGGGATTGACATAATTGGTCCCATGAACCCTCCAACTACATCTGGGCACAGTTACATTCTAGTGGTGGTGGACCATGCCACTAGGTATCCAGAGGCAATACCCCTTAGAACCACCACAGCGCCTGTGGTGGCCAGGGCCCTCCTGGGAATTTTTTCCAGAGTGGGTTTCCCTAAGGAGGTCTTAACTGACAGAGGTGCAAACTTCATATCTAGTTATATCACTGCAATGTGGAAGGAGTGTGGAGTGAATTACAAATTCACCACACCCTATCACCCACAATGCAATGGGTTGGTTGAAAGGTTCAACAAAACCCTAAAGGGCATGATCATGGGCCTCCCAGAAAAGCTTAGGAGAAAATGGGATGTCCTGTTGCCCTGCCTTCTTTTCGCCTACAGAGAGGTCCCACAAAAGGGGGTTGGCTACAGCCCTTTTGAACTATTGTTTGGGCATCCAGTTAGGGGTCCCTTGTGTTTGGTGAAGGGGGATGGGAGTTACCTCTCAAACCTCCCAAACAAGACATAGTGGACTATGTACTTGGTCTCCGCTCCAGGATGGCTGACTACATGAAGAAGGCCAGCAAAAACCTTGAGGCAAGTCAAGAATTGCAAAAAGCTTGGCATGACCAAAAGGCTGTACTGACTGTTTATCAGCCAGGACAGAAAGTATGGGTGTTGGAGCCTGTGGCCCCAGCAGCTCTCCAGGACAAGTGGGGTGGACCCCATACTATCATTGAGCAAAAAGGAGAGTTCACCTACTTGGTGGACCTTGGAACTCCTAGGAGTCCCCACAGGGTGCTCCATGTAAACATGCTAAAACCCTATGTGGACAAGGCAGACATGGGCTTTCTCATGGCTACTGATGAGGGACAGGAGGAAGAGAGTGACCCACTCCATGATCTCCTCTCACAGAACCCTCATGATGGCTCAGTTGATGGTGTGGCCTTGCCAGGCAGCCTCACTAAGCAACAGCACATTGATTGCAGGAAGGTCCTCAATCAATACAGGCATATGTTCTCTTTGACTCCTAGTCAGACTACCTGGTGTACCCATGAAGTGGACACAGGTGAGCGCTTACCTGTTAAAAATAAGCACCTAATGAGCAGTGGTATTTAGTTGGGTAAATGCACCGTACTCGGCAACACGAGGAGCGACGTCCGTGTGTGGGATCAAACTACTAAGAAATAAGATTCTGGACTTCTGGGACATACAGGGATCCCTTGGATTTAACATTGAGAAGTGAGACGTCGCGAGATATTGAATCCCAGTGTGGGTTGGAATTAACACCACTAATAAAGGTTATACACAGGAAGACAATAGCCTTGATAAAGTCGCGGGATTAATTCCCATGTAAGCGGCAGAAACACGTGTCGGCTGTCTGAACATCGGAAAATAAAAAGGAAAAAGAAATAAGAACTTACCTACTTGTATTTTACTTATGCTCACATCTAGCATGTTTATGTATATTGTGACATAACAGACGTGTGCTGAGGAATTCCTTTGTATATCTGTTAAAAATAAGATTTACAGGCAGCCTGACCATGTCAGAGATTGCATCAGGACTGAGGTCCAGAGGATCAAGGAGGCAAGATGGCGGCTGTGTGACTGCTGCGGGTGCCGCTTCCTCTCCCTCTAAGCTTTAAAATGGTTTAAAGAAAACTATAAAATGAAACACAATATCGGAAGTGGAATCGGAGCAGCATACGCGCAGACTAAGAGACGGCTTTGTCTCAGAATTCGCCAATCCACATACCTGCTGGCTCATATCTTCTATAGGCTCTTCGGCGTTCGCCTGAGTGATTGCAAGCACCGGTACAAGATGCCTCCTAAACAATCCAAGCTCCCCAAGGATCGGACGGAGACTGGTGTGGCGGCGGGTGTAACCGGGGGATCGCGCGGACCGCTTCCCCCTCAAAAGACGCTGGCCAGCTGCAAGGGCGAAGACGCTACTCCCCCGGCGAGTAGCGAGAAGGAGGAGGAGACAGGCGCCAAGCGTCAAACTCACGAGCAGCGTCCCGCGGAGGCAGCGGAGAAATCAAAGCAGCCGACGGTCCCTGGGATGTTTTCAGGATGCGGACCAGCCGGTATTAAAAAGATAATCGATAGAGAAAGGGACAACACTAAGTTGCAGAAAGAACATGCTTGCACTGGTGATCAAGCTCTGCTACAAAGCGTGAGTACAGAGATACAGCCTGAGACATTTCCTGAATATGCTGACAATGAGATGAATGCTTGCAGTTTGTTGCTGGATGACTGTGTTACCGTGGGGGCAGATAACATGTGTCTAAAACAAGTGACTCCAGGGATTCAAGAAGGGGAGCTTGATGTGGGGGGTCCCATAGGATCTATGGATTTTAATATCACCTCGACAGGCCTTATAACAGCTGGATCCCCTGAAGGAGATAAGTTTTATTCCCTCACCGACGACTCAGAAATGTCTAATGGCAGCGAAATGGGTGATACGGATTTGGATAATTCTGGAGAAGATACCGAGAGCTCTATGGTTGAGCCCGCTACTCAGAAACGCGCTTCTGCTCTGAAAAAGCGGAAGAATATTGGGGGGAAGGCTCTTCAAGTAAAGGGCTCTGAATCAGACTCAAGCAGATCTGGCCAGATGAAGTGGGATTATTCAGGCATCCATCTTGATTCAGAGGTCAAAGAGCTTGGAGAAGACGAAATTCATCTTGAAGCTGCCAAGTTATTCCCAGAATCAAATATTACCACTGAATCCTCCCCCTCAATGGGATTGATTTATTCCACCCTCAAACAGATGCAAATCGAGGCGCGGCAGGAACATAAAAGGGCTCACTTGGCGACAAAGAAACTACAGGGAGCAATAAGGAAAGTGAATAAGGCATGCACCGAGATCACAGAACGGACCACGGCGCTTGAAGAATGGGTAGTGGTGCTTGAGGCGGGAGCTGAGACTATTGGACAACAAACATCTGCGAATGAGGCTAGAATTACAGATGTCATGTGGAAGTTGGAGGATTTTGAGAACCGCCAGTGGCGGAATAACCTAAGGCTACTAGGCATAGCAGAAAATGCGGAAGGAGAAGACAATCGAGGGTTTGTCTTACGTTTGCTGAAGGGGGCCTTTCCGGAACTGGCTCACTGGGACTGGGATTTGGAGGTGCAGAGAGTGCACCGCTTCCCACTTATGTTGAGGAAAAAAAGAGGACAGAGTGATCAAAATGAGAAACCCAGGGCCATTTTAATCTTTTTCGGCAACTTCCTTCTGAGGCAGGCAGTTTTTGATAAGGCCAGACCCGAGGCTAGACGCTCAGCTGAGGGGCATACTTTCTTTGTCAGGCCAGATTTCTGCCATACAACAGTGGAGAGAAGGTGGCGGCTGAGACAATTAATTACTCCATTTCAGAAACTAGGGTGGGAAGTGTACTTAATGAGCCCTGCCGGTTGTAGGTTATTTATAAGGGGGTGTTCTCCTCAGAGATCCAGGCTCAAGAGTACATGCAGGAAATATCAGGTGGAGGAAAATAGAGAATAGGACCATTAGAATCCACAGCTTTCCTGGACTTAGGTCTAATAGTAGCAATGTCTATACCGATTCCCAGTTGTTAGGATTCCATTTAGTTTTCTAGGTTTTCTTCTTTTTCTCTTCTAGGGAGGGAGGGGCGGCAAAGAGCGACAGCAGGATGCAGGAGGCATCACAAGGGTCTTCGGACCAATTTTGCCCGGCTCAGGGTGGTGGGGGTGGGAAGGGAGGGTTGGATCCAAAATTATATATTTTTTCTCTTTCAAAGGTGAAGGTAATGCTGGTCACAGGGAATGGGAACAATGGGTATAATGGGAACGAATACTTGGGTGAATGGGTAAGGGTAAGGTAAGGATAGCCTCGGTTAATATTTGCGGTCTAAATAACCCCCAGAAAAAACGCAGAATTAATTAGGATATTCAATACTTAAAGGCCGATATTATATGTCTCCAGGAGACACACATAGAGGCGAGTCGACGTGAGGTCGCGGAATTGGCCGGTTATCAATTAGTTGCCAGCACTTCACAAGGGACACGAACACGGGGTGTAGCCATTATGGCTCGGAAAGGGAGAGCCAAGTTTCCACGATCAAGCTCGGACAAAATGGGGAGATGGGTTATTACCCAATGCTGTATGAATAAATGTTTGTTTACTTTGTGATCCGTTTATGGCTCAATACTTGACGATCCAGCTTTGTTTGACTAGCTGAACACTGAGTTAGTTGGGTGTCCATTACCCCTAATAGTATAAGGAGATTTTAATATAAATATTAAAAATCGAGGGGGTCAATTAGGGGAAAGATCATACCAAGGCCGCAAACCTAAGGTGTTTAAGTCTTTAGCACATTTATATGCGCTACATAGATTATTGGATATCTGGGCTACACACAAACCTGGAGACCCCGGCTATACTTTTTTTTCTGCCCCACACCAAGTCCATGTTAGACTTGATTATTTTTATGTATCCCCGGCGATTGCACAGATTGGTCAGATTTACAAGTATCCTAGAGTCATGTCCGATCATAACCCACTCGTTCTCGAAGTAGCTATACAGGCTAACCTTCCCCCTGTTGCTCGCTGGACTTTTGATAGGGTGCTGCTTTCTGATATAGGATATATCCAACATATGAAGATTTGGATTCCCAGGTTTGTCGCGGAAAACAAAGGGAGTGCCCGACCGGATATAGTATGGGACACCCTTAAAGCAGGGATAAGGGGGGAGACATCTAGATATGGCTGGGCAGTGCAGAGGAAGAACAAGAAATTAGAACAGGACCTATACGAGGAATTAGCAGAGGCTGAAAGACAATTAATTGCGACAATTTCTGCAGGGGCGGACGTTGATAAAGCACAAGCTAGAGTCGCAGTGGGTAAATCCGCAATAACTGATCTATCGGCCAGAAAGTCAGCTGGGAAATATATGGTCTGGCGGAGCAAATAATATGAAAATAATGAAAGGGTGGGACAGCTACTAACCCGGCGCACAAGGGAGAGGGTTGTTCGGGGGGACATCTCTGAAATAAGGGATCCTATCGTTGGCTTAATCTCTGAACCCACAGCGGTGCGCTCGTCATTTCAGAGGTTTTACCAGCAATTATATAGGGAGGATACCTGCTACGAGGACAAAGAAGTGGTGGAATATCTCATGGGTCTGCCTTTTGGAGGGCCAACTGTGGAGGAGAAGGAGCTTCTCGAAGCTCCGATCTCAGAAGATGAAGTGAGGGGGGGCAATTAATTCACTACCGTCAGGGAAAGCGGTTGGAACTGACTCAATCCCGGGGGAATTTTATAACATCTTTTACCCCTGGTTAAATGAGGTTATGATGGAGATTTTTACAAGAGCCCAATCAGGGGGGGAGGCCCCGGTCTCTTGGAGGTAGGCCAACATAGCGGTATTCCCAAAAAAGGATAAACCCATTAATGAGCTAGGCTCCTATCGTCCTATCACGCTGATCAATAGTGACATAAAGATATACGCTAAAATCTTAGCTAATCGTTTGGCAAGGGTGGTTAAGAGGTTGGTTTCTCCCGCCCAGCATGGCTTTGTTCCTGGCCGTAGCACGACCGACCATATTCGGCAGACGATTGCATTATTTGATGCCTCAAAGAATCCTGGAGACCCTATGGCATTAATTCTGTTATATGCAGAGAAAGCCTTCGATAGGGTCTCCTGGCCTTTTTTATGGGCTATATTAGATAGGAATGGCCTAGGCAGAAGCTTTATTAAGGCCATTCAGACGATGTACCAAAATCCAGTCGCTAGGGTAGTCGCAATGGGAGGTATGTCTGACCCAATCATGATCTGTCGAGGAACCCAAAAGGGTTGCCTCTGCTCCCCTCTGCTGTTCGCCCTGTATATTGACCCTCTCATCAAGAAGATCGAACGGAATAATAAGATCGTAGCTATGCATAACAAAGGGGGGGACACAAAGATTCTAGCATATGCTGACGATCTGGCAATTACCACTCCCAACCCCGCGGATGCCCTCGGAGAAATTGAAAGGGAAGCTGTCCGTTTTGGACAGATTTCCGGATATTTACTTAATCAAAGTAAAACCCAAGTGGTGATAAATAGCTCAGTGCAGCTTAATGACTATCGGGTAGCTCTTAAGGCAAGATATCTTGGGGTAGATATAACAGCGGATGTGGAGAACATTGTTGATATAAACCTAGGTCCGCTACTTCGGAAGTTTAAAGTGGACTTTGCTCGAATGAATAACTTAAAACTTACACTGATGGGGAGAAGCAACGTGATCAAAATGATATTTCTTCCTAGAATTTTGTATTTCTTTAGGGCCATTCCGAAGAGATAGAAAGCTTTGGTTCAAATCCCTAAATCAGATGACCACCTATTTTTTGTGGGCTGGTCAACGCCCCCGGAGGGCTTTAAAATTTTTGACTCTTCTTAGTGGATGGGCCGTTCCTAATTTCCAATTGTATTATTTGGCATCGATGTTACAAGCGATGGCGGGGCTTTTAACAAGGGATAGAGCTGGCTTGGAGGGGGAGGACTCGATGTCTATTTCTGAACTAGTAATGGGGATTGAAGCTAGAGGATGTCTTTTGCGACAGATTGAATATGGCTATTTTAAAAGGGTCAGATTCAAAATCTTGTTGGGCGCATTCAAGGTATGGACAACAGTCCGGAAAAAATATGGATTAGGCCGATTGAATAGCTATACCCCCTGTATGATAATGACTTACTCCCCGATATTTTTAAAGATGGATACATGAAACAGTGGGACCAGATGGGGTTGAGGAAGATAGGCGAACTGGTACATGAAGGAGGGATTTTATCCTTTGGTTCAATAAGGATAAGTCAGGGATTTGGTAATACCCACTTTTTCAAGTATCTACAAGTAAGGGATTTCTTGGTCAAAAAGTCGGGGGGAAGGTCTGGTTTTTCTCAGGTGGCAATCGTTGACTTACTGTTGAAATCTCCTCCTTCATTAGCTATTCTATATAATTTGTTAAACAAAGAAATGGTGGATGATATCACGAAACATACGGCTCGCTGGTCAGAGCTTTTGCCAGTTGGGACTGGAGAACTCGAGGATTCTCTATATTTAGCTCGGACATCATTTATTGCTGCTAATTTACAGATACAATGCTACAAAACCTGGTTTAATCTTTATATCACCCCCGCGAAGATTGTAAAGTGGGGGGGATTTACAGGTACATGCTGTTCCCGATGTGGCGTTTTTGCTGCAGATCTCACTCACATGTTCGCAAACTGCCCTAAGCTCGATATCTTGAAAGAAGATGTGGGTAAATTGCTTGAAGCACAGCTCGGTTTTCGGGTGGCTCTATCTCCTAGCCTGAGGGTCCTAGGAGTGAGTGATCTTGAAATCTCTTGGCGGGTCCAGACTTTTTTATTTATTACCATGACTGTCCTAAGACTATGTTTGGCCACATCTTGGTTGGATCCAGAACCTCCATCTGGGCAACAATGGTTGGGAAGACTCTTAGCGATATGTCGCTCTGAAATGGCAGTTTATGAACGAAAGGGACGCAATGCTCGGAAAAGGGGCATGGAAATCTGGGAACCAATTAGTCAGTGGATTAAAAGGATGGCAGAGTAGGGATTTAACTAAATTGAGCTGGGGAATATTCTTTCTTTGGGATCCGGATAGAGAGAAGGACCGTAGATCATGTTTGCTTATTCTTAAAAGTCTGGAAAATGTGAAGCTTTGAATTTGAATTTGATTTTCCATCCATAGGTATTTTTTATATACCTTTTTTTCTTTTTTTCTTGATTGGCTTTACTCTTTTTCCTTTTTTCTGTTTTTCTTTTGTTTAGCTTTATAATAGATTTCAGTAACTCGATCCAATCCAGGGGAGGGGAGGGATGGTTGGGGAAAGAGAATTAATTTGTAACTATGTAATGTATCGAAAAGGAGAAAATCATGTTTTGTTGGTGAAATAAAGAATATTTAAAAAAAAAAAAGTTGAGGATGAAAATCCAGATTTTGCTTTAAATAAATAAGTTAGTCCCAGCTAAAAAAAAGAAAACAAAAACAAAAAGGACTGAGGTCCAAAAGATGCTGGAATTGGGAGTAATTGAACCCTCAGATAGCCCTTGGGCTAGTCCAGTGGTCCTGGTACCCAAACCTCATACCCAGGGTGGTAAGAGAGAAATGAGGTTTTGTGTGGACTACAGGGGGCTCAATGCAGTCACTAGGACTGATGCTCACCCTATTCCTAAGGCAGATGAGCTCATAGACACTTTGGCCTCAGCCAAGTTCTTGAGCACATTTGACCTCACTGCTGGATATTGGCAAATTAGACTAGCTGAGTGTGCCAAACCAAAAACAGCATTTTCAACCCCTAGTGGGCATTATCAATTTAGTGTGATGCCCTTTGGTTTGAAGAATGCACCTGCCACATTCCAAAGGTTGGTGAACAAAGTCCTTACAGGCCTGGAAGCTTATAGTGCAGCATATCTTGATGATATAGCTGTCTTTAGCTCCACCTGGGAGGATCACCTGGTCCACCGGAAGAATGTTTTGGAGGCTCTGCAGAAAGCAGGCCTCAATATCAAGGCCACCAAGTGCCAGATAGGGCAGAGTAAGGTTGTATACCTGGGCCACCTTGTGGGTGGAGGCCAGATTCAACCATTGCAGAGCAAAATCCAGACCATAATGGACTGGGTTGCTCCCACTACCCAGACTCAGGTCAGAGCTTTCTTGGGCCTGACTAGGTACTACAGAGGATTTGTTAAGGGCTATGGGTCCATAGTGACTCCCTTAAATGATCTCACATCTAAAAGAATGGCCAAGAAAGTTCAGTGGACAGTTAGCAGTCAAAAGGCATTTGATGATCTCAAGCAGGCCATGTGCACTGCTCCCATTCTGCAAAGTCCTGACTATTCCAAACAATTAATTGTCCAAACAGATGCATCTGAGTTGGGGGTAGGGGCTGTGTTGTCACAACTTAATGCAGAGGGTCAGGATCAACCAGTAGCTTTTATCAGCAGAAGGATGACCCCAAGAGAGAAACGTTGGTCAGCTATTGAGAGGGAAGCCTTTGCTGTGGTTTGGGCTCTGAAGAAGCTGAGGCCATATTTGTTTGGCACTCACTTCATTGTTCAGACAGACCATAAGCCCCTCTTATGGCTAAAACAGATGAAGGATGAAAATCCCAAACTTTTGAGGTGGTCCATTTCCCTACAGGGGATGGACTATACAGTGGAACATAGACCTGGGAGTAACCATGCCAATGCAGATGGACTCTCCAGACATTTCCACTTAGAAAATGAAGACTCAACTGGGCCAGGTTAGTCTCATCTCCTTACGTTTGGGGGGGGGGGTGTTGTGTAGGAAAGTAGGATTATGGTTCCCCCCACTTTTTGCCTGATGTTACACTGTTTTGACTAGTCTTACTGGGATCCTGCTAATCAGGACCCCAGTCTATCTGCTTTCTCCTTAAAACATTATGCCATGTACTTTGGTACACTCCACATTGGATACTGTGGTACCCTTATCAGTCCCTAGTATATGGTACACATGTACCCAGGGCATCGGTACCCCAGAGGCCTCCCATGGGCTGAAGCATGTATTATGCCACCCATGAGAGGCCATGCAAAATGGAACTACAGGTCTGCCATTGCAGCCTGTGTAAGTTGGTGCTTGCACCACTTACTTTAGATATAGATTCACTATATCTATAGGTCACTACACTTAAAACTTATAAGTCACACCTATAGCAGGCCTTAACAATCCTGAAAGCAGGGTGCTGGGTTTTACGTGAGAGGGTGCCCCTGCATGAGCAGAGCCACCTGCAGCCTTCGGAGACCATTCTCCCGGGTTGTCTGTGACTCAGCCAGACATATAGGTAGAGATGCATTATAACCTTGCGGTAAATGCTATCTCGAAAACGGCTGAAATAAAACATGTCGTGTTTGGTATCAAACACCTTGGAATCATACCTCCACACCGGTAACCGGTGTGTGAGGTATGATTCCACCCTTCTAAAGCGAGCTTTGTGAGATCACTGGTCTTTCCAGTGCCAGCCTTCTAGACCTGGTCAGCACAAAATGTATGCTGCCGACCAGAGACACATTTCTGCCCTCCTGCTGCTGAGCCAAGTTCGAGCAGAGGAAGGCAGCACAATAGGCATCCTGTCACAGGGAGGTGTGACCACCTTCCAGACAGGATTTAGTGTATTGGGACTGGGTGGGTGCACTTCCAAAGTGCCTGAAAGTCTGCACCTGGGGCACATTTGGTGTCCCTGTGCATAGTCCAGCTCAAACCAGTTCTGGGAGCCATTGACTCCTGCTGTGGCGCGAAACTGGACAAAGGACATGAGAGTAACCTCCCCTCTGTCCTGACCCTCCCCTAGGAGGGTCCCCTGAATCTGTCCAACCCTCTCCCGTGGGTACATAAGAGCTTACCTGGCTGTAAGACTTTAGATTTTACGTGGACAAGATTCTGCAACAAGAAACCACTGACCTTTGACCGTCTGGACACTCTGGACTTTGCTGGACTTCGACTGGGCCCTACTTCGTCTCCCTCTCTGTCCAAAGCATCGTCTGTGCCCTTGCACCATACAGGCTCCGTGCAGTACCTGTGGAGCACTAAGGACAACTGAAGAATCTCCCTTGGGGTGAAGGAGTCACTCTCCTGCATTCACAGGCACCGTAATGCAACTGACTGGTTGGATGATCCTGAGCTCCTGCAGACTCCAAAGGCTCCAGCAACGCAGGAGGTGGGCTCCGAAGTTCGTTGAGGATGATCTGCTCTCTCACCGAGTTTGAGGCCAGTATCCCTCGTGGGGACCGCATAACTCGAACCCCTGTGCACTGTGTACTTTTGCAAGTGCATATGCTTGTTGGTGATTCCTGAGCTTGTATATTAGACTTCATGTAGTCCAGACCCCGAGCAGTATTTCCACCAAAGAACTCCAGCCTCCTCGCACCGAGTGCTCCGTGGGCTGGTACTTTGTGATCTTGCTCGAGGTCCCCTCGCGACTCCTGGTCATTCGGCCTGTGGGTCCTCTTGATGGTCATCTTGATTTCTATTGGGCTTTCCTGGTTGCTCCAGATGTGAACAAACCGTATATCCGTGGGTCTGGAGAGATGCAAAGAGCCCTGAGGCAACTACAACACAAGCAAGAAATACCTCAAACAAACACAGGGGAGTCCTCACTTAAGGACGAAATCCCATCACCCACCGAAGTGGCATGCTTCATCATCTGGGATCTCCTCCTGGCTGTAACTCCTGGTACAGCCGAGGGCTACAACCCCCTCACTGTGAGGGAGGAGCTCGGGGATGTTTTAGATGCTACTCTTTCCTAGGATCTACTAAAATCCACACGATGTAAAGCTGAGAGTGGTATCTGAGTGATGGGTGCAGTGCAAAAAGAGAGTGAAGTGTAGGATAAAACTAACTACCAAAGAGAAAAAGACTTTTATTGGTTATCTCTTGGTGTCAGAGTTAAAATCAGTGCTGGTGCAGTTCTGAAATAATAACTGCAACTATCCAGTAACAGGGTTACATGTTTCGGCCATCGTGACCTAAAAAGTCTCTCAGCCTTCCTCAGGACCTAGATGTTATATGCTACTGTGTTGTAAGTGAAAAAGAATATAAGTGTGAGAAACCGTGTAACTGAAATGATAAAACAGATACAACCTAAATCACCAGTAGTCGCCTTTGGAGGAACATGATATACTGGTGAAACCTGTGAGAGAAAAAGACAAAAAGACAAAAGAAGAATCAAATGCTTGTGTCTAGTTTGCAAACAAGAGTGAGTCACAAGTACTCTTATTCTCAGGTACTTTCAAATGTCATTTTAGAGAAAATTTCAAAAAGTGAACTCACCCGTAGAGTACGAGTAAGAGACCTCACCTCACCTGGCAACAGCTCAGGACGTGAGGCACCGCTCTAAAGAAGAAGAAAAAGTGTTGATAAAGGTCAGACTTAGTCAAATGATCTAATCTGCCTGCAACCTAGAAAAATCTACTTAAATTCGTCTTTACTAAAACATGCCTAAGTAGAGGGTAGTTCTAGATAGTAGTGACAGGAGACATGGTCTCAGAAAAGTAGGCGTAAGAATACCTATAACGCTCAGGCAGGTCTAAGATACAGAAGGTATGTACACGCAAATTGAATGTCAATTCACATTCACTCACCTATTGCTAGACTACAGCTGTTGCAGGGTAGAAAAGGTGAAAAATAATTCTAAACTACAATGTGCTTAAAGGATAGGTAATACGGAGTGAAAACGACATGTATAAGTATGGTAGAATGATAAAGTCCATGTTCATTCTGCTATCCACACTAGATGAAATAAATAAGTACAGAATTTATATTTAAGCAACTCGTGCCGTTATGTTAAAAACAATGCACGTAAAACTCAATATGGCTAGAAAGCGCTGCCCAATATAACGAGGCAGAGCACATGCAAACGTAACTATCGTATAGTTGAAATGCGGGACTTAACATGAAGGAAATCATTCCCTTCAGCGCATAACAACCACAATGAAGTTAAAAATGTGTGCGACACAAAGACTCATGCCAGTTATAATGGGACAATGTTAGTCACCGCCGAATGCAGAAAAGCCAAAGTTTAAGCACAAAATGGCAATCGATCGGCAGGAATTCCTTACCTCTCCGTCGGTACCCCAGGCTTCTCAGAGCTGCAACCGGAGGTACCGATGGCAGGGTGGAAATGTGTTTATATACAGGAAGGTAAAGCCGCAGATGTGCCCTGACTCCCCATTGCTTGGTGAGTCCCTTGGACCTTGCTGGTCCACACCGTAACCTGCTTGACCTTCCTGCATGGGTTGCTGTTCCCAAGGCTTGTTGGTGCTCCAGCCAGAAACTGGCCCCTCAGCACTCAACATCCTTCATGGGACAGCTTGCATCTGGCTCCTGGTTGTCCTCGACGTTTCCTGGACCTCATGGCTGCAGAGTCAAGCATCCCTTCCTCGCACCTGAAGCACCCAACATCGGTGGGCATTCGTCTACCGAGCCCCTGGTCACCCTGAAGTGACCCAGACTCTGTCCCCTCTGCTTTCAGGTTCCTTCCATCATGAATCCACCCTTGGATTCCTACAGACAGTTTCTTCCTACCCGGCAGCAGCTCTTCTTCGCAGCCATCCATTGAGAACGACGGCGGTTTCCGACACCACTCCAGGCCTATGCACCTGGCTCCTCTGGGATAGGTAACTCGGGTACTACATTATACACAGGTGGGGCGGCTCTCCAACCTCCTAAGTTCCAAAGGGTTTCCTCAAAATCCACCGAGAAGGGTCCTTAAACTTTAAAATTGTAACCGCGACTTCCCCATAGAATTGTACAGAGCCCGCGGTCGTGTTAGCGCACTGCACCTGTCCTCCGTGGGGTCCCTTTCTACTCACCTTGGGTGGTTCCTTGGGGTCCCAGCGATTCTACGTGTTCTAGACACGGTCTCAACTCCAGTCGTGGTTCTTATACCACTATTTTAGTATATGGTTTGGTCTCCCCCTGGAGCCCACTGTGTATTGTGCTACTTACAACTGTTTCTTTGCGAAAGTATGGTGTGCTTTGTGTTGTATCCTCGTGTAGAGGATACTAGAGAGTGTTATATAAATAAATACATTTTTTCATAACTACTGTGTGGTTCTCCTTTCATTTAGTTAATACTAAAGGTGATATTCTGGTAAAACAAGCTGCTTTACATTCCTTCAAGATTAAGCCTGAAGGCTGCTCTCCACAGCTACCACTAGGATAGCTTTCTAAAGGTTATCTTTGACCTCATACATCATAAGGGTGGTTTGGATTGGTGCAAGGTGCCCACTTTAATTAGTGGACAGCATATACCAGGCCAACTTCTCATAAACATGTTTTCAGGTCTGGTACAGTTGAGCGTGTATATGCAGTTTTCCTGGTAGGTCAAGTTCATATTCAAAACATGTTGCTAGGCCTTAAACTCTTCTTCTAGTACATATAAGTCACTCCTGTGATAGGGTGTAGGTAGTGAATAATTAAAGTCAGCGCACACCTGGTCTAAATAATAATAAAAAAGGTACTCCTAAAAGTACGCTCGTATGCGTGCCAGCCAGCTAGAGGATGCCTGCCTCTCTATAAACACAATAAGCAAGTGAATGTTCACTTGAGTGCTGGATGCACAGCGTATGAATACATTAATTCACTTAATCCTGATAGATAACACAAGTTCAACAATGATTTATCACAATGAAATTTAAACACATGTAGACTGTGAGTTATGCAATCATGTATTTAGCCTTTAATTTGGCTAATTTTGCACATGTTATCTAGAAAATCGACCGTAGTCATTATGTACAAGAAACAAAGAATAAACATAGGAACATGATGGTTGTATTCACTTCAACATGAATTTCAAATCTTCTTAGGAAGATATGACCAATGCATTTCGGGATTTAAAGTATCCCTTCTTCAGGGGCCACTGTAAAAATACAAACAAACCATCAGAACTGGTGTAAACTAGAATGTACAAATCTAGGTGAAGAACGTACAGAAGAGGCGAGTGAGAATTAATGATGTTCCTAATGTGCTTACGCATGGCAACAGGAATTGTGCACTGATGTAGAAAATGGTGAACCCAATAGGTGCCTAGAGACAGAAAAACAGGTAATGTGCCACCGTAGATTATGGTCAACAGAAAAATAAGATAATTGAAAAGCCCTTGTGAAACTCTACACATTTTAGCTGTAGTATTTAAAATCTGTTGTGCCCATGAATCATTGCCTGCAAATAAATCACCCAAATCACAGAAAAAGTTTACGTTAGCAATAGGGGTATTGTCAATATAAAAAGTTTGACATTGGTTATGCTTTAGCCTGCAAACCATAGTAAAAGTTTTAGATTTATTAATCACCATTTTCTTGGAGGACATAAATTCCCCAAAAAGCATTCATCAATTTCTGCAAGCCAACCGGGGTCCTCGATAGCAAAACAGCATTGTCAGTATATAACAATACTGGTATAGGGCGCGAGAAGGCACAGGGAGCATCAGCTTGCAGAAAGTGCAGGTGATTATCCACCCCATTAATAAAAAGTGAAAACAATAAAGGGGCTAACACACAGCCTTGATAAATGCCTCGCCCTACTTTGAAAGTAGGGGAGCATTCACCCTGGGACCCAAAACAAACTTTACTAGATAGTGTCTCATAAAGGCAAAAATGAAACCCTATAATTGGCCTGGGTGCACCAAGAGAAATCAATGATGACCAAAGAATGTTATGGTCAACCAAATCTACTAAGCCCTACTTAAATATGCGAAGCTAAGATAAAGAGCACCTCTTCTGGCTCTAGTATATTTCCCGATTATTAACTCCAGGTTAATGCATTGTTCAATGGTCCCTAGCTGCTTTCTAAAACCATACTGCACTGGGGACAAAATAGATTTTTCTTGTACCCATTTCTCCAGCCTCATTAATAAAACTCTACTCATTACTTTCACTGTGCAATCCATGAGTGAAATAGAGTGACAATGTTTGGGATCTACATTATCACACTTTTTTTAAATGGGTACAATTATAGAGGTACCACAGGAAGGTGGAATCATATCTACAGCAGCTGCATTGACAACTCTCATAAGGATGGGCCCCCAAAGTTCAATGGCAGATTTAAATAAATCTACCGGTTACCTGTCAGGTCTAGGGACCCGTTCCCCGGCACTGACCTGTAAAGCTAAAAGGACCTCATCATTGGTCATGCCCAGTGGAAGAGGTCCCCATTCATGCATCACCTCACAAACTCCGCTTTCACCATCCCTATTACTCTGTCTAAAAATTTCAGAAAAATGTGCCACCCATGCGTCACAACGGACAAAAGAATAGAACTCCGGGATGGTGTCATCTGTTAGACCGTATCCCTTAATACCTTAGTGTCCTTAAATTCTGCAGCAAAGCCAATTTATTCCACGCTTCTGCCTGGAGTGTTTTCTTCCTTGCAACCAGGGCCTGTTTGTATTGTTGACGGAGGGACTTAATGGCCAAGATGTGCTGAGGGGAGCTGCATAAAGCCTGCTTCAATAACCGAGAGGCCTAGGTACAAGTATGATTGAATAACCCACTTAATTCATACACCATTAGGCCTAGTAGGGGTAATATGATTTACTAGAGGAAATGATTCATGTTTCTTACCCAAAACAAAAAGGGTAATATGATAGGATTATGATCACTTAGTACTGAATGTACAATACTAGGGGTTCCAGACATGGCTTTGCAGAAGAAGATACCAATACATGATCAATTACTGTAGATGAGTTACTCCCAGTAAATGATGGGGCTTGCTCCCCGTATCACAGCCACACCTCTGTATCTGCAAGTCATACTTAAAAATTATAGAATTCAATACTTCACCATACTCATTATGGCAGAAATGAACACACCTACCCTATTCTGATTGGTATATCCACATACACGTGTTGCGGTTAGGGCGCAAGCCTGAAAGTTAAACTCACCTGCCTATAAAAATACAAAGTTTGTATGAATGGGATGTAGTAAGCCACAAGGCCACAATTAAGGTCTGTAGCCACTCTACTACGTGTAGCATCAAAAAACATTGTTATAAAACTATACCAATACCAAGTCTCGCCCCCTTTATATTCAACCACAACAGTTGGAAGTGTAGATCCACCAATTAAATCTTCTTAACATTTACAGAGAGCTTATTAGAGATGAGAATCTGAAGCCCCCTTTATGCTGGCCAGCCTGAGAGGCCATAGCACCCAGAAAATATGAGGAGAACCCCATCACTAATATCAGGCTTATACACCACGTTTCTTAGATACAGATAACAACAAAACCAGATATGGTATTAAATCCAATCAACGTTCTCTAACTTGCTCATTAGCCCGCCCACAGTCCAAGTTGCAAATTTATAACTCCCATCCAGAGTGCGACTAATGTCACCCATGGTTGAGGTAAAGGTGTGTAGGCAACTGAGGCTAGTGTTACTATCAGAGTTGTTGTTGATAGGCTTATATTTACCTATGGTAAGGGTTGTTTCTGTCCCAAAGGTACATTAGAAGGCATTGTGGGACAAATTACTATCAAAAGCCATCAAAGTGTCCCCAAGATTTTCTTTTCTATACCTCATATTTTGGTGCCAGCTACAACTTTGTCAATCATTATCTTCTAAAGAAGACAATACCTGGAATCTATTAGACAAAGCTAGGTCAGGGTAAAAAGATGGTTGGAGCCTTGGCACTCTCCACAAATTTACATGCAACATTATATGTGTGTTCAGGGCTCTGCAAATGACAATAAATAAAGCCCATGGGCCATATCCTGAGCAAACGGAGAGCAGCACTTCCCTTGCACGAATATCTCTAGGAATGCTAGGATGTTGAAAGTAAATGACTACACAGTCCCCCTTAAAAATTTTCCTTAGAGGCCCAATCCATCCCACTCTCCTAGTAAAGAAAATTTGACGTGCTTTATCAGGTGGAAAAGAACAGTTAGAACTGAGCCAGTGTACAACCTTGTTCTTCAAGGATTCAGAAGTCTCACTAACAAATTTCAAGGGGGACCATTAACCAAGACAGCCACATAGGGGCAGAAAGCAGGAGGGAGATTAATCGTTACAGAATCATGAGAAGGCATTATGGTGTTGTAATCAATATGGTTAATTTCTTGCGGCTGGGACTGTGTAGCAAGATGGGGTAGCTAGCTCTGGTGAGGATGGCCCATAATAGGTGTCTGTACGAAGGGCACATCGTTCGCCCCATGTGCACAACCAGCCACAGTACTCACTAAGGGCTGCCCTGCAGCAGTACCGGCCCCAGGTTGAACTGTAGCATTCTGATGGATCAGGGCAGGATTACTAGCAGAAATAACCTTCCCAGGTTTTAGTAAAGATGACTCAACAACACTAGTACAGGCTTTATTCTCAGTAGTTGCTTTCCTGGCAAAAGAGGTTACATTTCTAATTTCAACCCTGCAACCTATCCAACCTCTCTCTAAGCTGCAACACTAAATCATTAATAGTAGCTGTTACTTTACCCCAAAAAGAGGTCCAAAAAGATTCATCCGAAGAGACATGGTAATCAACAGGCCCATGATGATCAGGGAGGTCAGGGGAGCTTGTGTTAACAACTACATCTTTTCGTGACTTCCTTTTACATTTTGCTGCAGGTGGGCGAGCTGGGGATGCAGAGGCCAAGGGAGGTGGTGAAGCAGCTGCCACAGATACAGGCACAGTAGAAGGTTGATGATTGATAGAACCGTCCAAGACCTTAGTAATGTTGGTACTATGTCTCTCCACAGACGCCTGTTCTTTGCCCAATCTAGATCCGGAGTCCTCAATAGGCTCAAAAAGTTCATCTGTCCCATTTGGCCCAACCATGCCCAAAGATAAGCGCTACTCTGCTAGATCTATTTCTTTAGAAATAACTCCCATGGCATGCACTAAAAAAGAGACTATAGTGGTACGCTTGGTGGTGATATACAAGTCTATAGATGTAAGTGCACCACCAACTTTACGTTTATCAAAGGTTGCTAGTAGATCCAACAAAGATTTGATTGGCATATTTGTAGAGCGCAACGAATGCCCGAGGGCATCTCGACGATAGAAACGGAAGATCTGAGCGGTGCTGGCGGGATATACAGGATGGATCAGTTAAGAAAGAGCCAGGTTTTTAGCGCCTTTCTAAAGGACAAAAGTGATGAGCTGCTCTTAATGGAGGTGGGCAGCTGATTTCAGATCTTCACTGTTCCCAACAGGAAGCTTCTTCCACCCCAGCGGGCCTTCTTAAACTTGGGTGTCTGCAGAAGTTTTGCATGGGCAGATCTTAAACTTCTGGCCGGCGCGTACCATTTCAGGTGCGTCCTCAAGAATTGCAGCCCTGTACCATGTAGAGCTTTGAAGGCCAGACATTGGGACTTAAACTCAATCCTCTTTTTCACTGGGAGCCAGTGGAGGGCTCTTAAACTGTGTGAGACTGATTTGCACCTAGGAATATCTAGCACTAATCTGGCTGCAGCATTCTGCAAACGCTGCAGTCTTAGTAGATGTTGGGATTGAATCCCCATGTATAGGGCATTCCCATAGTCCAATCTCGAAAGGGCCAAGGCCGTAACCAGCGTTTTGATTGCATCGGGAGGGATAAATGGACGGATTTTTCTGATCATTTTTAAGATGAACCAGATGGTAGAAGCAGCCTATTGATCTGACTATTGAATGTTAGTTTGTCATCAAAGATGACTCCAAGGTTTTTGACGTGGGACACTGGGGTTGGACAATCGCCCAGATTGGCAGGCCACCATCTGGGCAACCAGAAGGATGAATCCGAGCCCAACAGCAAGACTTCAGTCTTTCCTCCGTTTAATTTCAGGCAGTTGGACTGCATCCATTGGTTGACTTGCAGCATGCAGCCGTTGAAACGGTTGGCGGTTTCCTCCACGTTGCTTGAGACTGACACCACCAACTGGGTGTCGTCTGCATAGGAGACAACCGAGAACCCAAATTGCCTGATGATCGAGGCCAAGGGAGCCACATATACATTAAATAATGCGGGGCTCAGAGATTAGCCCTGAGGCACCCCACAAGGCAGTTTGAAAGATTTGGATGAGAAGGCTCCCAATTCAACGGAGAAGGTTCTATCGGCTAGGTAGGACAATAACAGTGCGAGGGCGGAATCTTGGATCCCCAGATCCACCAGTCTACTGGCTACAAGCGACCCTTGACCTTGCCAGGTAGGTCGCTCCCCCACCACACAGCTCCGCCTGTGCTGTCTGCCCGCTGCTCCTGTAGGTAAGATCGCCCTCCGCTTGTGGCCCCGGTGCCAGTTTTGTCTGCTTGTCTCCCTTTCCTTTCTGTGCCCCTCGCTGCCCCACTGTTGTTGTGCCCGTGATTTGCCTGCTTTCCCCCCGTTTTTCCTTCTGTGCCCCTCGCTGCCCCACTGTTGTTGTGCCCGTGATTTGCCTGCTTTCCCCCCGTTTTTCCTTCTGTGCCCCTCGCTGCCCCACTGTTGTTGTGCCCGTGATTTGCCTGCTTTCCCCCCGTTTCTTCCTTCTGTGCCCCTCGCTGCCCCACTGTTGTTGTGCCCGTGATTTGCCTGCTTTCCCCCGTTTTTCCTTCTGTGCCCCCGCTGCCCCACTGTTGTTGTGCCCGTGATTTGCCTGCTTTCCCCCGTTTTTCCTTCTGTGCCCCTCGCTGCCCCACTGTTGTTGTGCCCGTGATTTGCCTGCTTTCCCCCGTTTTTCCTTCTGTGCCCCTCGCTGCCCCACTGTTGTTGTGCCCGTGATTTGCCTGCTTTCCCCCCGTTTTTCCTTCTGTGCCCCTCGCTGCCCCACTGTTGTTGTGCCCGTGATTTGCCTGCTTTCCCCCCGCTTTTCCTTCTGTGCCCCTCGCTGCCCCACTGTTGTTGTGCCCGTGATTTGCCTGCTTTCCCCCGTTTTCCTTCTGTGCCCCCGCTGCCCCACTGTTGTTGTGCCCGTGATTTGCCTGCTTTCCCCCGTTTTTCCTTCTGTGCCCCTCGCTGCCCCACTGTTGTTGTGCCCGTGATTTGCCTGCTTTCCCCCGTTTTTCCTTCTGTGCCCCTCGCTGCCCCACTGTTGTTGTGCCCGTGATTTACCTGCTCTCCCCCGTTTTTCCTTCTGTGCCCCTCGCTGCCCCACTGTTGTTGTGCCCGTGATTTACCTGCTCTCCCCCCGTTTTTCCTTCTGTGCCCCTCGCTGCCCCACTGTTGTTGTGCCCGTGATTTACCTGCTCTCCCCACGTTTTTCCTTCTGTGCCCCTCGCTGCCCCACTGTTGTTGTGCCCGTGATTTACCTGCTCTCCCCCCGTTTTTCCTTCTGTGCCCCTCGCTGCCCCACTGTTGTTGTGCCCGTGATTTACCTGCTCTCCCCCGTTTTTCCTTCTGTGCCCCTCGCTGCCTATCGCCATTCCCGCCGCTGCGTCCCCTGCGGCCCCGCCCCTGACTGCCCATTCGCTGCCCCTGCCTCCCGCCTCCCAGCTGCTCCTCCCTCCCACCTCCCCATAAATGGCGGCCGCTGCACGGCGCGCGCAGCGGACGTGCGCAGCGGGCGCGCTGCTGGCGCGCCGAAGGCGCGCTAAGGCAAGCCCGTCTGCGCCCGTCCGCGACTGGACCGCGCCCAGCGCCAGAACCCCTGGATCCCACCGATGCAACACCACTCGACGGACCTACGACGCCGCCACACTCCACCGCACTCCACGCCGGCCGGAACCCTGCCTGCTACCGAGCCTCACCGAGACGCACCCACGGACCCTTCACCTGCCAAACCTGCCGATTCACCTGCCCCCTGACGTGCACCACCTCCGCCAAGTCGAGCAACAGCAGCAACCACCTGAAATGCATCCTGCTGAACACCCGCTCCGTCCACAGGCACGCCGTGGAACTCTGGGACCTGCTCGACGCAACAGCACCGGACATCGCCTTCCTCACCGAAACCTGGATGAACGCCTCCTCAGCGCCTGACATCGCCTATAGCCATCCCGGATGGATACAAGATCACCCGGAAGGACCGCGTCAACCAGACGGGAGGAGGCATCGCCATCGTACACAAGAACACCATCCGCATCTCGACTAACTCCGACGAGACCTTCACCGCCGCCGAACACCTACACTTCCAGATACACACGGACCCCAAGACCACCCTCCGAGGCACCCTCATCTACAGACCCCCGGGACCACGCACACTATTCAGCGAAGACATCGCAGACTTCATCAGCCCGCACGCCATGCCCTCCGCCGACTACATCCTCCTAGGGGACCTCAACTTCCACCTGGAGAACAACAACGACAGAAACACCACCGCCCTGCTGGACAACCTCGCCAACCTCGGACTCAAGCAACTGGTGAACACGCCCACCCACTACGCCGGCCACACGCTTGACCCCGTCTTCTCGTCCAGCAAGCACATCTCCTTCAGCCACGCCACCGGACTCCACTGGACCGACCACAGCTGCATCCACTTCAGCTTCAGAAAGACTGCGACCCACCACCACCCGCAACAGGCTCCCGCCGGAGCTGGAGCAAGATCACCGCCGAGCAGCTCACCGCCTCCCTCAGCCAGAACACACCCACCGACACAACGGACCCAAACGAAGCAGCCAGCAACCTCGCCAAGTGGCTGACCGCCTGCGCCGACGACCTCGCACCACTAAAAAACCCTCCCAGCAGACCCGGAAGCAAGAAAACCCCTTGGTTCACCAACGAACTCAAGGAATCCAAGAAGAACTGCCAGCGCCTTGAGACCCTCCCGGGTGAGTAGCGCGCTCTATAAATGCCGTGATTGATTGATTGATTGATAGTATTTCGTGGTTCACTGTATCGAAGGCCGCCGATAGGTCTAGCAAAATCAAGGCGGCCTTGCCCCCTGAATCTAGTATTGTCCTAAGTTCCTCAGCCGCCATGATCAAAGCTGTCTCCGTTCCATGTCCTTCTCGAAACCTGTATTGTGAATGATCTAGGAGGTTCCTGGAAGAAATGTGTGCAGTGAGTTGTGCATTGAGAAGTTTCTCAAGTACTTTTGCCGGATATGGAATTCTGGAAATAAGACAATAGCTGCTGGGGTCCTTAGGGTCAAGGTTTGGCTTTTTTAAAAGAGGAAGAAGTGAGGCTATCTTCCAAGGATCTGGGAAGACGCCTGATTGGATTACCTTATTGAATACCAAACTTAGGTGTTCACTTAGTATTTCCGGAAACAGATGAAGTACTTTAGGAGGGCAGGGGTCTGTTGGGGCTCCTGATTTGGATGTTTTCAGCACCTGAATAATTTGTTCTAGTGTGGGGGGAGAGAAGGTAAAAGCTGAAATGGTGTCAACGGGATCTGAGGCTTTCGGAGTGATCTTGGCAAAGCACCTTTAGATTGGAAAAGGGTGCAGTTCCACTTCCGCTTGCCCCCCCATTAAACAGGACCAAACAACATAAAAATAGGGGAATACGCTACACAATGTAGCCCACATGCTTCTCAAATAATATCCAACCAAACAAAGGTCCAAATCAGGGTCACTGTACCGTGTTAATTTGCAACATCCACAGGATCCAGAAACCAGGACCAAGAGGGTAGGCCCAGCCCAGCCTCAATAGGCTGCGGACGGGTGCAGATGGGCCAGCTTTGTTGTATTCCGCTTTAGGTGTCCGTATATAGGTTTTCCTGAATCATGTCCTTATATAGGCACAATTCGCATTGCCCTTATATAGACATAGAATCCCAGTCCTTATTTAGGCATTAGCCGTGCACTCCAAATACAGGCATGGTCACCGACATCCGTCCACCCTAACGTCACAACGAGTTCTTAGAAACCAGACCCTTAAGCTTCGGGAGTTCCCCTAGCACAGGACTATTGATTTCTCCAAGAACTCATCTATTATGTTTGAACCGTTATACCTTAAGGGTTCATTCCTGACGTCTTCCTCTGTCCGACTTCACGTCAATGCTAACATTCCAAGACACCTACCAGGTATAAATAGACCTTCCCTTGCCCAAGCAAGTTAGAGGAGACCTCGACTTCAGAGGAGCCCGTATCCCGGCCTGACGCACTGAGAAGACGCTGTCATTCCTGCACGCAGACGAATCCAGCTTCCAGTGTTCTGACTCCCTTCGCGGGGTGTAAGAGTTCCAGATCCGGCAATAGATTCCCACCTCTCTCATTCTCAAGGTATGGAGCTGACTAGAACCGAGAGGGACTCTTAGCATATCATACTTGGCATACTATACTTAACATACTCTTAGTATACCAGACTAGAGAATACTCCACCTACTTCTACCTTTCCCTACACCTAGACTAGGTTAGGTACATTGGGGTAGAACTAGCTTAGAGACGCATCGTATGAGTACTCGCATTTTTAGCTCATGTTATTTATGTACGTGAATATATGCTAAAAGATAATGCTAGCGCAGTATTATTTATTTCTACTGCTTACGCTGTACATTATTTATCTTGCATACTGTCTTGTGATCATAACAGCACATATCTCTTACACGAGAAACAAGACTGTTCAATAAAACCCTTTTTATTGAAACGCCCATCTTTCCTTTCTGTGTAACTCTGTAGAAACTAAGCATGCACGATTGACTGAATGAAACTGTTATCTATTGTTTCCACGATTCTGAGACGTGTTCCAATTCCAAGGGGAAACAAAGTGGTCATGTTTTTCGGTTGGCAGAAACTGATCCCTCGTTGTTCTCAAGGAGTTTTTAGTGGCCTCTGAGCTAGCTGGCACAAGTAATTAAGTTTAATGTACTCGATAGGGACATACCGACCGTAGTCCTATGTCAAGCCTATAGGTTATATTATTCCAATGCGCAGAGCCTATTAGGGAAATAGGAACTACACTACATGGCGCCCAACGTTTGGTAAGGCAGTAATTTAATGCTAGATACTGAGTTACTCAGTCGTGATTTTCTAAGAGACCCCTACTCACATACTCCATAAGACGTCTGGAGTGGGTAGGGTTAAATATCCACCATAACTAAATAGGGAAGCACCCTATATATTAGTTGTTTGGTTTGTTCAACGTTGAAGGATACAGTGTTCCAAAATATTGTGCACCTTATCTTTTTGTTTCCTTGAAACTTGTTCTACATTTTTCAAAAAACAAATGTCCAACCGGGACAATGCCACCGACACCGGTGGAGCTGCGGCTGACCCAGCCATAGCAGTTTTTAACTTTACAGGTTTAAATGAACCTGAGGAGGGTGTTATAGACATCAATCCAAACTTAAGAAGAGCCATCACTCTAAAACTTATAAAACATGGCCTACCACCGAGAGGCGGTAGAGCAGTTTTTGTGATAGAGACACACAAATCCTTTCAGACAGAGGTATTCTAGTCATGGGTAATATTTCCTGAATCAAATTCAGTAACAAGACTGTTTCACTTCTACAAAGAAGATGAACCACCAGAGGAATATATTCCTTTCGAGGATATTGAAATTCCACTAACATACCAGGAGCATCAGCTCTGGTTTAAAGGCGCCCTAAAACATCACAAAACCATTACCAGGCTCGGTCCACTAGGTAGACCAGGAGCAACATGGCCGATTCTAGCCGGCTACACTCCTCATCCTGACCTCAAAATAATGTCAGACGAGGAACTACTTACTCAACTTACAGAGTTAATAAAAATTTACAGAAAACTAGTCCAATATGTCATGCGGACTTTCACAGTCCAATCACCATTAACAATTCCAAATCAAACTCCTCAACAGGGGAATACACAAAAAATTACACCACAGACTCTATACGCAGTCATGGGAAAAATGCCCACAAAACGTGAACAAATTCCATTCTGGATAGCTCAAAAAATTACTCAAATTGAAGCAGTATTTCCAAATACTAGCCCTTATGAGAAACACAGAATCCTAACAATCTGTTTACCAATGGAAAAGAGTGTTTTCACCTGTCTAGGTGTGTCTCCCTCCATCCGGAGTGTTATTTCATATAACTTTTGTGGAGTACTAACCCTGGTGTCTACAGTCTCAACTGTAATGTACTCATTCAAGTCCACTATCTCCAGAAGTTCCTTCAGGTTCTGGCGAGCTATTGTGACTTCTGCCGCACTGTCCAGCATTGTCTGAGCCCATTCTCCGTTCTTGATTTGTGTTCTCAGTATCCTCGGCATGTCTGACCTTCAGACCTGCTACCTTCTTTTTTGAGAATTGAGGTTTTGATTTACTTTTCGGAACGTGTTTGTCGTCTTTTGATTTCACGCGTTCTTCTCTATGTTCTGACCGTCCTCTTCTTTCCGATGTCTGTGATGAGATCTGAAAGGTACGAGAGGAACGTGTATCAGTATTTTGATACCTGTCAGGCTTTTTCAAATTATCCCTATTCCTGAGGTTATACCTCCTTTCAGAGGGCTCCTTTTGAGGAGACCTACCTTGGGATTGAGAACATTTCTCGTTTGAATTTTGTTTATTAGTTTCCCACTTCTTTTTAGAAGATGTAGGAGTTTGTTTAATAGAGTCCTTCTCAGGACTTTCAGATAGTTTCGGCTTCAATGGTCTTCCACCCAAACTATCTCTGCCTAATTCTGCATAAGATTGTTCTATTATTCTGGGTAGTTCTGTTTGATGTTCTGCAACATCGAATTCCCTTAATCGTTGGCGGATCGCCACTGCTGCTGCCTCCCCTTTAATATTAGATAATATTATTGTTGAGACCTGGTCGAAATTTTTCAGTAATTTCATACCTAAATTCAGAGCAGGCTCTGCCCCGTATTCGTTTTGAATTTGTTTCAGGACATCATGTATTACTGCAATTAACGGAACACCATATGTTTTAGTATAGATGGCACCAAAGACTGAGCCCCAAGTGGTGCTGTCTTCCAGCTGCACCACTGGTAAACTAAGGGACAGACACCATTGTTAGACAGCATTAGACTATCTATGCACAGGCATCCTTGTGGACGACTGCAATCCCACAAATACTAAGTCAAGGTTCCTATGGATATGGCCTCAGCGCTCGGCTGACGCTCAAACTGTTATAAAAGATTTGCGAGTCTTTATCGGCACATACGCAATAGGCACGCTACATTCTGACCAGGGCCCTGCGTTTAGCTCTCGAGCTTACAAAGAACCCATGGCCAGTCTGGGCGTTGCATTGCGGTACTCCTCTCCGTTTCATCCTGAGGGAAATTCTGTTGTGGAAAGGAAAAACCGGGACATAAAGCAGTCTATAACAGCTAGGGTATTAGGTTTGGGTGATGGGTGGGTCAAACATCTTAATGGGGTCCAACGCTCATTAAACAATTTGCCAAGAAGTTCTCTAGGGGGGGTCACTCCATATGAGGTCCAATTTGGGACAAGAATGTGGGTGCCAGATCTAGAATGTAGTGGCACAGTGGTGGAAAATAAACCCTTTGATATCAAAGATCGTTTGGCTGTTTTACAGGATCTAAATGAACTAAGATCGAAACAAAGCAACGTATTCCTGCAGCCAACCACCACTGGGGAAAAACCAGCGGTCCCAGCAAGGCCTGTCTGGATTCCAAAAGTTGGGGATCTAGTCAGAGAGAAAATTGCGGACAAGAAGGAATTTGGACCTTCTTACAGACAACCAGTACCTGTCCTAGCCATATACGGAACAAGAACAGTACTTCTGCCGCCCCTTGCTGGAAAAAAGGAGAAAAGATTTGTGTCCATCGACCTCATCAAACCACAGTATGTGGCCAATACTAAATAGTAGGCCTCGTGGACTCTGACCTAGTGGCAGACACACTCCTCTCGCTACTATCCAAGAGGTTCAGACTGAAAGACTGATAACCATCGAGAATTCAGCAGTAACAGATGAAGGACTGAGCAACAATGCTATGGAACTCATCCCTCTTGAAACTCAAGTAACAGTTCGTCCAAATACACCTGTCTACACCAATGTAACAAGTGATCAACTGGCTCCAGCGATTTCTACAAATCCTGATGCAATTCCAACAATTGACAGAACTGCTTCTGGCTATTTCATTAACTTTGATATGTTTTCTGAGGATCTGAGTGAGCCCGAGACGTCGCCAGTATCAAAAACTTTTAAACAGCAAGTACAAGACTTTTTACATTTTTTGAAAAAGACATCTGGTTTCACCATGGATTGAACTATGGGTTATTTCTGGAATATTTTTCTTCCTGCCTTGGCTAGCTTTGGTTATGACTATGAGAGTGCTTATAAATGGCAGATACATCCATTTGGACACTGAAAGTATAGAAGTGAACTTACTTTTAAAACCTCACAAATCATCCCATCGTGAAACAAGAGACTTGTCTGCAGTGAACATCACAGCTGTTCCTATACAGGATGGTATAGTGTGGGACAAAACAGATTTAGATATTTTTGGCCCGACGGAACATTTGAACATTCCACTTAAGATTTCACTAAGTGATTTTGTTTCATCCAGTACCTATTCTGATGATTGGGACTTTGAAACTGTAAACAACATGATGTTTGACCTAGAAACGTCTGCTGCATTTTCTAATAATGAATATTTAGAGGGTTCTTCAGACTATGAACAGCTGTATTGCTATAACCACTATGGTCATCATTTTTGCATAAATCTGCAACACCAAGAAATGTGTTTATGTTTAACCAATGGGAGCATTGTCCTACACCACCAAAAGGTAGTTCAAAAACATTTGCTAAAAGTTTTCATATTTTTCAGGATACAATACATCTGATCCAGAAACATTTTACTATAAAAATGTAAACAAAACAGGACTGAAAATGATGTTAACTAATACAAAACAGATTTACTCTGCAGCATTTATTGCCCAACTGTCTAGACATGGTTTCGACTTATGGAAAGAGACAATAGACACAAAATCTGTCTGGGGTACTAAAGATTGGCAAGTGCAGGGGATAGAAGCTTTTTTTAGAGCCTGTATCATCCCTCAGCAAATAATGTTTTTGAATGACACAGTCCAACAAACGTCTTGCCTTGGGTTAGCCAAGATCAAAGACATGAAAGCACCTTCTGTACCAACACCTGCAAGTGATAACAATACACAGGCAGCGGTTACAGTTGACACCATACTACAACTCAACAGAACAAATCCTGATTGGAGAAAATGGTTGATCTGGCCCACAGACACAAACAACTGTCAAGAGAGATTCCTGAATAAAACACAGGGGTTTACTATTCACAGGCCAGACCCACGATACGTCCAAAGACAGCATCCGGGGTAGTAACAACATACAGTGTAGGAAAATTATGCCTCGATTGGCTGCAAAAATCTACACTTAAGGATGTGAAACAACACTTATCTTTACTTAAAGAAGATGCAGACCTTAGGGAATTCTTGCTTGGACCAAGAAAACTGTGTCAAAAATGTTTCATATATGCCGGCATTTATGCTGCTTATAATGAAGCATGGAAGGTGTCACAGATGGAGGCCGCAGAACGAATACGTGAACTTGATCGTATTAATTTAGAGAAAACTCTCTCAGTGGTCGACAATGGGTTAACAACTTTGTCCTCCAGAATGTATTCATTGGACAGTATTGTATCCACTGCTATCGACATACTGGAACAATATTTAGCCATGTTACAGCAAGGCCAGTCTCAGTTACGTTCTATTATGTTATTAAGCTGGACGCTGCAATCTTTGCGTGCGGGCTATGTGCCTTGGCGTTTTATCAACACGACGTCTCTGTTTGCAGAGTACAATCTAACTGATAAACAGATCGAACTGGCACAAAGGGGAGCAAAGTATACAGTACTGAGCATTGAAAAACTTGAAAAATTACCATTCACAGTGGCAGAAAAACCAGCTACAGAATGGCTTATTCATGGCAAAATTAGTCTACCTGTGACAGTTTCAGTATTGCCTTAAACAGATGCAAGCAGGCAAATATGAAAGGTTTGGTAAAGAATACATTAAGACATCCTGGAATTTACCTTACACCTATAGATGTTGGAGTGGGGATCGTGAAGTGTTTCTAAGCGGTACACACTGTGAAAGTGCACTGAGCGGTTCACTGATTTGTCAGGACATATCTTTACTGGGGCTTGTAATGGTTCTGTGGCAAATTTGTCCTGCCACCAGCAGGGTACACCAGCTGCTGTGATTAATCCAACGTTTGGCCAACTTTCTAATGGGAGTTACCTCATGTTGAATGATCAGAGTTGCTGTGGCATGTTGCCAGGCATCCCATATCTAGTAATGGTCAACTCCAGGGTCACTTGCTGTATGCAAGTATTGTTTGCTCCAATAGACACAGTCAGGGAGTCGCCTCTATGGCCTTCGTTGAATGTCTCTTTTATACGATTTGATACTTTAAGCAGAATGAAAGCCATGCTTATACAACTATCAGTGCCTTTGACCTCGGCCAAAGAAACCTATGATCTACAAGTTGCAAGGACTTCGGCTGAGATACAGGCTTTAATTCGTACAAACTGCCCTATACATTTCGTAGAAATGATAGGACGTATCTTTAACATGTCTGATACAAGTGGAATTGTACATGTATTTAAGACCATCTGTTCCGGACTATTAGCACCTTTCCAGGCTGTCCTCGGAATCATCCCAAACTTCGCACATTCGGTGTTTGGTGGTGTGCCGTTAATTCTAGCACTTGTTGCAGGAATTCTGTTTCTATTCCTCCTACTATGCTATGGCAAGCCTCTTCGCCAACATCACTCCGAGCGATGTGGAGAGAGCCCTCCTTGAATGGAAATGCCATGAGCGAATAGTACAGCTTTTGGGCATGCCTCGTCTAAGGGAACTTAATACAACGTGGTTCCTGTCATTCAGACCAATCTGGCAAGATTTCATCTTACCTGTTCTACGCTGCCTGTTTTGCGGTGAAGAATGTGTGCTAGACACCTGTCTAACACTCCCATCAGTCATGCCAACGGATATCGATACTCTCCTGGACCCGATAACGGCCCATGCTGTGTGTTGTCCCCAGAGGCTTCCAATCCTGATGGCGGCATTCATTGAGATCTCACAGACGCTTCCGGCTGCTGCTGAGGTACGAGATGGATCAACGGGCACACAGGTAACAATGGACGCGAACATTGCTTCTTCTGCTGAAGGCGATGTTTCTCAACTCTGTGCAATTAACCTTCTGAACGAGGTGTTCCAAATGTCACCAACTTCGGTGGACGATATTTTGGCTACGGAAATAGATGATCTAATGTTTACGCCAGACCCATACACTGACTTTGATTCGGCTCACAGTGTACCAGGGCAACAATGAAATTTGGCCTTCATATTTTTCAAACTTGGAACTTTTCCCAGAATTGAACTTTTTTCTTTAAAATTATTATTATTTTTTTTTTAAATGACATGGCAAATGAACAATCTGCTTACAGTAGAACTAGTCTTATAAAACGGACTTCTTTGAATACTTCCAGGGACACATTGTCACCTTACTTGTCTAACATTTCATTTAATACCATGATATGCAATGGCTTTGATTTTGAGAACTTATCGACCATTTTGTCATATGTATATATTTCTGTTTCATTCACGTTGCATTTTACTTCCGTTACATGCTTTGAATGAAAACGATGCTTTATATGTACAGTACCTATTGCATTTCAACAGTTTTGAGCTTCTTTTAAAATGCTTTTAGAAATGTTTTTAGCAATATGTGGTACTCAATTTTATGTTTAGCATTTAAATGTTTAGCTTTTAGTATTATCGTTCAATCGAAAGTGGAGTGGGTGTTGTATTCCGCTTTAGGTGTCCGTATAAAGGTTTTCCTGAATCATGTCCTTATATAGGCACAATTCGCATTGCCCTTATATAGGCATAGAATCCCAGTCCTTATTTAGGCATTAGCCGTGCACTCCAAATACAGGCATGGTCACCGACATCCGTCCACCCTAATGTCACAACGAGTTCTTAGAAACCAGACCCTTAAGCTTTGGGAGTTCCCCAAGCACAGGACTATTGATTTCTCCAAGAACTCATCTATTATGTATGAACCCTTATACCTTAAGGGTTCATTCCTGACGTCTTCCTCTGTCCGACTTCACGTCAATGCTAACATTCCAAGACACCTACCAGGTATAAATATACCTTCCCTTGCTGCAGCAAGTTAGAGGAGACCTAGACTTCAGAGGAGCCCGTATCCCGGCCTGACGCACTGAGAAGACGCTGTCATTCCTGCACGCAGACGAATCCAGCTTCCAGTGTTCTGACTCCCTTCGCGGGGTGTTAGAGTTCCAGATCCGGCAATAGATTCCCACCTCTCTCATTCTCAAGGTATGGAGCTGACTAGAACCTAGAGGGACTCTTGGCATATCATACTTGGCATACTATACTTAACATACTCTTAGTATACCAGACTAGAGAATACTCCACCTACTTCTACCTTTCCCTACACCTAGACTAGGTTAGGTACATTGGGGTAGAACTAGCTTAGAGACGCATCGTATGAGTACTCGCATTTTTAGCTCATGTTATTTATGTACGTGAATATATGCTAAAAGATAATGCTAGCGGAGTATTATTTATTTCTACTGCTTACGCTGTACATTTTTTATCTTGCATGCTGTCTTGTGATCATAACAGCACATATCTCTTACACGAGAAACAAGACTGTTCAATAAAACCCTTTTATTGAAACGCCCGTCCTTCCTTTCTGTGTAACTCTGTAGAAACTAAGCATGCACGATTGACTGAGTGAAACTGTTATCTATTGTTTCCACGATTCTGAGACGTGTTCCGATTCTAAAGGGAAACAAAGTAGTCATGTTTTTCGGTTGCCAGAAACTACTCCCTTCTTGTTCTCAAGGAGTTTCTAGTGGCCTCTGAGCTAGCTGGCACAAGTAATTAAGTTTAATATACTCGCTAGGGACATACCGATCTTAGTCCTATGTCAAGCCTCTAGGTTATATTATTCCAATGCGCAGAGCCTATTAGGGAAATAGGAACTACACTACAGCTTTTGACCCGGTCTTCGCCCAGGCCAAGACCAGGTACCGGTGTTTCGATGCACCGTTGAAAAGCATTGGACGGTCCCTCCGCCTGCTGACTCCAACCGCATGCATTGTATTGAATCGTTCGGACCGCAGCAGAAGGCAGTCAGACCACAACCGACGAGCCGTCAGTCTGACCGCCATCGTAATTGGCCCCATCTACTGAGTTATATATCTAGTCTGTCACTGATACTGCAACTCAGATATGTATTTACTAAAGCATAGAGATACTCACACATCCAGTTAAAAAATGACAGAGGTACTTACAATTCACTGACACACTCACACAGCACTTATGTATCCAGTAGTCCCAGAGCTAGTTGTACACACAGTTCTGTACTCTAACACTAACTAACACAGCCAAAAGCCTATCCATACAGCCACTTGCATATAGATTTACAAACCCATAGAGTTACTAAGAGAGTCACTCTAATACTGACATTCTTACTTACAGAAACACTAACACATCCATACAGGGACTGATACACTCATTCAGATTTGTACTCAAGTGCTGAGACAAGCAACTCACCCATTGAGACAAGTAGCTGTCTACATGTCTGTCAGGGCTGCTAGTGCAGAGCCTGTGTGTGTACTTTTACTGCTATGTCAACTTGGCATTTAAAAGCCTTTGTCCGCTCTTAAAGTACTCTTCTACTACATATAAGTAACTCTTAAGGTAGGCCATAGGTATTTATATAGGAAATTAAATGGTTAAATTATATAATTTTATAATGCATAATAAAAAGCTAAAAATATTTATTTGTTTTTTCGTTCACAAAGATTTACTTCTACTTAAAAACAGATACCTAAAATGCCAAACAAAACACAAAGAAGAAAGAGACAGAGAAAACGTTACTATCTTCTTACAACAGAATGTGGATAATGTGATTAAAGAGAAAAGACTTGCTGGTAAGAAAATAAAAAACATTTCTACATAGTTAACAAAAGAAAATTAATAAAACAGGAGTTTCAAATTAGCTATGGAACGGAAAAACTAAGTGACATCAAGACTAATAAATCCTATAAGAAAGGAGATAGTTTAACAAGCAGACAGAGGCAGTTTAAAGAAGTTAGAGTCAGAATGTTCTGTAGTAGGGTAACTCAGAATTTCATACATACTATGAAACAGTATAAAGGAAGAAGAGAAGCATTGAAACAAAATGAAGGTGTTGAGGCTGTAGTTGATAAGGCATTCGCCCTGAAGAGGAAACTATTTATTTTGATCCTGAGCAGAATGAGAACATTGGACAAAATAGTGTTGTGCATGAGAAAAAGATTCCAAATGAAAAGACTTGTAAATAGAGATCGTTTTTGCAAGGTTTTCAGTGGCCAAAGGAAGCATCCTTCCAATACTGAGCCTTTGTTTCATGAAGAAAGCTACTTCTAAGAGAACACATTAGTAGATGTAGTTGAAACAACTGGGCAATGTTATGAGATGAAGGATGGTACTCCCATTCCAAAAGAAGAGATCGTTCCTAGGAAGGTTGTGGGAGTGATAGCTGAAGAGGTACAGGAAAGACGTAGACAGTGTTAGTCAGGAATCAATTGATACACTGAGTATTTTTCCATGCAAAAGTCTGAAACAGGAAATAGGGATTTTGCACGGATTAGATCCATGCAAAGTAAAGAAGTATACAAATTTACAAGGACATTCACTAGCATGTCTATCAAAGAAAGTGTGTCAAAGGAGCTTTCATCACTTCAGAATTTTAGCTGTTACAACTCTAAAAAGCAAAATTTAGTAAGGAGGCTTTACTATGTCAAAACTCCTGCACTGTGTTTAGGAAAAATGTATAGAGCTCTTTTGCATGGTACACTAGCAGAGGTAGAAAAAGTTAGTGAAGATATTCAGTTTCGGTTCTTTTGTCCTAAAGAGGAGTGTAGACAAAATGAGGAGAAGTTATGTGGGTGTAGAGGAACAAGACACAGGTATTAGTGTTGATAACTTAACAGGAGAGTTTAAGAAGTTCAACATATTTTCTTCAGAGAAACCAAACAGTGTTTGTATTTGTTGTCAACTCACTTACTACAAAAGACAAACTCACAATGTAGTTGTAATCTCAAACACTGAACAGAAGAATAGAGGCAAGAATTTGCTGTATACTTATTTGTAGAAGAACGATTTGAGCTGTCCACATGGAAAGTTCTATGTAAGTACTGCTACGATAATTAGAGAATAACAAAATGCCAGCTAGAGAAATACATAACAAGTTAGAATTAGTATGTATTCCACACAAACTACGAAATGTAAATGTTTATGAATCCATTCTCATAATATGTGTACATCCATTTCAGGCTAAAGTTCGTATGGAGCCAAAGACAAGGAATCTGCCAACAACTGACCTTCAGAAAGGTCTTAAAGGAAGCGTTGTCTACTTACCTTTAGATTTTAAACAGAATATTGAAACTGTTGGTGTATTGAAATTAATTAAATTGTCCATTTCTAAAGCGCACAGCTACTCACAGAGAGTGTTCTGGCGCTATTAGGTATGCCCCAAGGGATAAGATCCGGGGATAGAAGCAATAAATCACTGTTAACCTCTGAACAAAAATGTCTTCAATTCCCTTCTAAATTTAGCTCCTTCAGGTATCCGTCTGAGGTGATCAGGGAGTCTATTCCACATATTCGCTGCTATAACCATGAAAGAAGCGCCTCCCCTCCACAGTTTCCGAAAGCGCGGTGAGACGATAAAACCAGCTGAACTCTATCTCAGCAGTCTCGCTGGGCAGTAGGCATTGATGTGGTACCTTAAGTACCTATGTCCCATGTTGGGGAGGGCTTCATTATAAGGGACAGAGCTTTATACTTAATTTGCTAATGCACTGGCAGCCAGTGCAGTTTAGCTTGGTATGCTGAGACTGATGAGCACTTTGGAATTTTATATAGTAAACAGACAGCCATGTTCTGCATGACTTGTAGGCGCTGTTTCAGATATTACGGGATACCAAGATACAGGACATTAGCATAGTCCAGCCTGGATAAGATCAGTGATCTAACCACTGTGATTTGGGCCTCATAAGGGAGCAGATAGAGAAACTTCCTCAGCATGCGAAAGATCCAGAAACAGGATTTCACCACCGCTGACACCTGTGCACTAAATGCAAGCTGGGTGTCGAACAGTACACCCAAAGTTTTTGCCACTACCGTCGGTGGGGGTGGCGGGGGAACACTTTCAGGCCAAGCCCCCACCCACCCAGGAAGGGGGTCTTGTCCAAATAATAAGACCTCCGTATTATCCGGGTTGCATTGCAGTCTATTAGCGCTCTACCAGTCTAGCAGTGCTACCATGCAGTTAGCAAAGGCAGTCTTTGCCCACTTCGGCTTCACCTCGTACGTGAGCAGGAGTTGCGTATCATCCCCAGTAGAGATGATCTTGATGTTATGAGATTCCACCAGATTTGCCAAGAGAGACATATAAATATTAAAGAGAGTAGGACTAAGGGAGGAGCCTTGCAGCACCCACATTTCAACTCTTTATCTCCCTAGGCATATGGTTTCATCCAAACCACCTGCTTTCGACCATCAGGAAAAGAGTCCAGCCAACTCAGCACTGAGCCAACCACTCCCAGATGTTTTAACCTGTGCAGCAGAATATGATGGTCCACCGTGTCAAAAGCTGTTGACAAGTCCAACAGCACCAGGGCCACATTGCGGCCAGAGTCCAAATTGAACTTGATGGACTCAGAGACCTCCCACAACGTGGTCTTGGTGCTATGGCGGGCTCTGAACCCTGATTGCGAGGGGTGGAGAAGGTTGTTTTCAGCTAAGGTGCCTGCAGGGTGGAGAGGACGTGTCGTGGAGTGCACACTGAAGGACTAAGCTTCTTCTCTCTAATAAAAGGAATAGCAATACTGCGCCTCTGCCCAGACTTATGAAGATCTAAAACAGTAACTAAGGACTGGACAAAGAGTCCCGTATGAGCAAAAAAGAAGAAAAAAACTTCAAAAGAAGGAGGGCAAGTGTCCCAGTTAATTTGATTTAATTTGACTTCATGAAGGGATCCTAAAAACAACCTTTTAGTCCTGACGAAAGCCATCGACCCATAGTGCGCAAAGTTGGCTGAACCATGTTGATCTGGTTTTCCAGAGATAGATGTGAGAGACACCTAATACCTCTTTACACATCCCACATTTTTTTAATAATACCACTCCTTTGATCTTCTTAATAAAATATGTCCTTTCTAAAGATAGGAGGTATTTTTAAACTTTTTTTCCTCACATGGTGGATCCGATATGGTCTCAGATTCAAGAGATAATCCCTCCTGGTGGAGGAAAAGACCCAATGATGTAACGATCAGTGGCTCAGTACGCCAACAGGAGACATGCCTTTGGCAGAACAACAATGTTGAGGGTCTCACAACAATTTTGGTGTTGCCTTCCCCACCCCCTATCTCAACACAACTCTTCAAGTTATCAGTGTTGCCATTGCTCTATTTCAAATGAAACAAGCAAAAGGAGCTCCCATGAGTGTTTGGGTGAAAAGTTTAGAAGCTCGCTGTTTTCAACTGGAGAAGGTGGCCGCTTTGATGACCACCCTGTACAGATACCAGCAGCTGAATACTGGTCAACCAGATTATACTCAGAGGGACCAAGATTTCTGCAGTGTATTCCCTACATATTTCATCTTCTGCTTGAGAGTGTCTTATCTGGACTTTCATATGCTGTTAACCACATACTGAAGACAGGAGTTAATCGCCAAAATCGTTCTGTAAAGGAATTCATTGACAAAGTTAATGGAAAGGATGAAAACTTAGGATACAGCTTAATTAATTTTATGGCGTGCCAACATGTCACCAATGAGTATTGGTTTCACAGTCATGAAGAACTGACATGTATGTTATGAAATCTAGTTGCACCAACTTGGTTTCTCACACTCAACTGTGCTGAATACACCTCGGATGACCTGCTTGAACTTATGAAGAGAAGAGAATTCTACTATTGAAGAGATCACAGTGAAGACAGCCAGAGAACATTGCTCCTTGGATCCCGCTAGTGTTTGCAGATAATTTAACCACAGGTTTCAAGCTATGATGTCTTTCATCTGCACCAAAACAAATCCTCCTCTTGGCAAAGTAACTGAATTCTTTTGACGAAAAGAGTACCAAGCAAGAGGTGCTTCTCGTATTCACATGCTGTCATGGATAAAGGATGCACCAAAATTTGGAACAGAGACTGATGAGTCTGTCTCACCTTTTGCCTAACAGTATGTGACACTTGCTATCCCAAATGACATTGGAGAAATGAGCTTGATACAAGTTCTGCGCTTTCAATGTAATAGATGTGGAAAGTACTGTCATTGAAAATACAAATACAAAGGTACATTTTGTACAAGATGTCGTTTTGGATTCCCATGACCCGTCATTTCACAAGGAAGTGTAAACAGCTTTTTGTCTGCAGTAAGGCATACACTGACACAAAAATCATCGAAAAACACATACAACCTGAGAAGAACAGAGGCCTCAAAGTATATTAATGACTACAATCCTGCCATTCTGAAAATGTGGAATGCGAACATGGATATACAGTTTGTTGCAGACAACTCCAGCGCTGTTGCTTGTTGCGTCACTTCATATATTACAAAATCAGAGAATTCAGAGATGAAGGGGATATGGGAGAAGATTTCTGCAGAAAAGAGTCTTACCAAGAAATTGTATAGCTTCAGCTTGAAAATACTTTCGCGCACAAGAGAGATAGAATCCTATGAGTGCTCAGATCGGTTTAGCTCGGCTAGTTTTTTGTCGAAGTCAAGGGGAATTGTTTGGGTAAGTCTAGGGCTTGCAAGCACGCAAAATAGAGTATTGAAGTCTTTCCTAGAAATTCAATATCTAGCGGAGTTTGATCCCGAAAGTAGAGATATTGTGAAGTCAAATACGTTGGATATGTTCTATCCAAGAAGGAGTCAACACCGAGAGAACATGTGCCTTAATGAAGTACTCCATAACTATTGATCTAAAAGTAATGTAATGGAAAACACAGAAGAAGGGAAATATGTGGTAGTTGTGTGTGTCACTGTTTCATGGTGAGACATAGCAAAGGAAATGTAATTAACCACAGAAAACTGAGTTGCTAAACTCCAGACAGAAGAGAGTTTTTCTATTTGGCTCCTCTGCAACTGTTCAGGCCTTGGCGTGCTGAAACAGAACTACTTGGCGAATACGGTAGCTACAAAGATTCTTCCAATGCTGCAAAAGACAACATTCAGTGTTGAGGCTGTTCAAACTACTTGCAAATGTTGAAAGATGAGACTGAAAAGGAAGAAACTATTGCTGCTGAGATAGCTAAGGAGAGTTCACAAAGCAGCCAACGTTCTGGACCATTAAGTCTGTCATATGTCCCGTGCAGGTCCATTGTCGTTTTCCCTTATGTTAGGCTGAGCACATAGAAGGCTGCTCTCTGCGTTGCATACGTTGCTATACAAACGTATCTTGTTTCGTGCCACGCTGTACTTTCACACTGAACCTGCTGGTTTTTTTGTTTTCTGTTCTTTCCTGGGATTTAGTCTGAACACTGTAGACAATGTCAAACAACAATGCCCCTTGTTATTCTGTTCTGGTCAGGCTTTAGCACCTAGACACAACACACAAATGCAGCTGTTGTTTGGGAACCAGTACTCATTTGTCATATAGGTATGCACAAGCATGAGAATACACAGACAAGATCAAGACTGAACCTGAGATGTAAAACCTTCATCTGTGCATGCTAAGGTATGGGGTCTGCTGCAAACACCCAGAGATCATTTAATATATAATCACCTTGCTTCTGTAGAAGAGGAGGGGGTTAGCTTACCCTGTCCTAAATAATGACAGCTCCCTTTATGATTTATGGATTACTTACTATGCTGACCGTATTTGTGTTTGGCATCTTCTTACTTACTGTGGCATGTATACTGCATATAAGAGCACAATAGTTAAAATAAATATTTTAAACTTTTCTTGTGTCTCAGTCAGATCTTATTGTGGACAAGTGTGAGAGCAAAAGGGTGTTTTCTGTCACCACGATTCCTGAGAGGGTTGGGAGTGTTATGTTCTGGGGTGTCTAATCGCTTGTTTCTCTGTGTGTGAGGAGGAGGGCAAGTGAGACACTATAGCTAGTCGGTCCTGGGCCCATGGGTGCTATGGTGGTAGGATAACTCAGTCCCTGCCTACTAGGGATCTCTGGTCCCAAGCATAGTTCTGTGATTTTGCAGAATCCATGCAACAAGTCAAGATCCTCTTGGGCAACCAGGTATTCAAAATGAAGCAGCCATAGCCATGAGTGAGGTGGAGACTGCAATGCAACAAGCAAGAGAGGAAAGTTTTAATTTTGAAAACGTAGTAGAACAACTGAACAATGAACAGAAAGCAATTTATATCGAAGTAAAAGATAAAATAGAGCATGGATTTCATCATGAGTTGAAAGAATGCGAATGGTCTTCCTTTAAACCAATTCTGTAATACATTACTGGTCAAGCTGGCACTGGGAAAAGCTTTCTAGTTCAAGTACTCAATGCTTACCTACAGAGGACAACACAATCAAAGTTATCAAGTGTAGTAACAGCACCAACTGGATTAGTTGCACACAATATTAAAGGAATTACTTTGCACCTACTACTTATGCTACCTGTTGAACATGACAATAAAATGGAATACCAGAAGTTATCTGAAATAACTTGTCATGAGGTGGAAGAGTATTGAAGAAACTGAAGCTTTTAATCATCGATGAGGTGAGCATGATTTCTAACTCAATACTTGCCTTCATACACTTAAGTATGCAGCAGATTTTAAAAATAGACTGCAATGTGCTTTTTTTAGGAAAACATTTAATTTTCTTTGCTGACCTACTGCATGTTACCCCTGTGAAAGAACAGTCTGTTTTTAAGACACTTCTCCATAATGAAACAAGAAATTCTTTGGGAAGTATTGCTAATGTAAATATTTGATTAAACTTTGAATACTAGTAGTGAAGAAAATGAATCAAGCATCCAATGTGGAGTATGGAGTTATCCTGATGGACATTAGAGTAGGAGTTCAGACACAGGAGGGAAGACATGCTTTAGAGCGTCAATTTACCAAGAAACTATTTTCATCTGACAACACAGCAGCACAACTACTGTACAATTTTATTGAAAAAGACATACCAATAGTCTGTTTAATGCCTACACTTCAAGAATGCTCCAACTTCCATGAACAATTACCGAAGCTGGAGAAAGAAGCTATTTTGGAAAGTACAGCTATTGATAAAAGGGAACATCAAGCAAGAAGTAACAATACTACTAACTGAGAAGCTACAAGCAAAATTGGATTCTTTGGAGAAGTCTGTATCGAGGACTGCAGGATTAGAAAAGTGTTTACGCGTGTTCAAAAAGTGTCAAGTAATTTTACGGAGTAATTTAAAAGTGGAGGAAGGGTTAGTAAATGGTGCTATGGGCTAAGTTTTTGACTTTATTAATTTTCCAAATAGGGATGAGGTTGAGTACTTAGCCATGCAATTTGATCAGATTGATGATGTGGAGCAGATTGGCCAATGTATTGTGAGTTTTTTGTGTTTGAAGGACTTAGATGTTCGGCGTCAACAGTTTCCAATGTCTCTAGCATATGCTGTAACTATCCATAAATATCAAAGCTTCAGTGTAGATGAAGCTTTTATTAATGTTGGAACCACGGTATTTAAAGAAGGTATATAGCATTATCCAGAGTTAGAACATTGTCTGGTTTGTTTTTAGTTGAATTTTATGATAAGAAAGTTAGTGCAGATGCAAGCTATGTAAGAGAGTACAATTGGTTAAGAAGTCTATACACTCCTCATTTATGTCAGTACCCTACTTATAAGAAACAGGTAATCTGTCCAAAATGGAAGATTACAAAAGAGACACGTGATGTTCATGAAAAGAAAGCCAAACATCACAAGTTAGAAGGCATCAAGAAGAAACATTTTGGAAATGAAGGAGATATTGTGGGATACCAGTTGAAAAATAGCTTAGGTGTCAATTATTCTCTAATTTACAGGCCTGACTGTCTAGCCCCGCCCCCCCGCCCCCCAAGTGAGGCTCCACTTCCTTTGGGTGATACAAGCTTAGGCTAATCTTTGTCTGCTGTGCCTCTTTGTGCGCGTGAAGCTCACCAGCTTTAGAAGCCTTGGTCCACGGCCTTCTGCCCCCTGACAGGCAGCACCTCCCTGCCGTCGTCTTCCGGATACCCTGGGCCTCCAGAGCAACTTCACCAGCTCCCCGGACCTTCCAGGTCGTGTGCTTTTCTCTTGTCCTCCGTGTGTGCATGCGGCACGATCCGCCTGTGGACGGCCCGTCCCAGGCCGCTCGTCTTCTGTCTCCTTTCGCCACCTCAGGTCTTGGGAGCATATCTCCGCCTACGGCCCAGGCCCGCCTTCCGCGCCAGCCTGAAACGCTGTCAGCGTTATGCTCTCAATTGTGAGCCCTGGGGGCCTCGGTTGTCATCTCCACCATGGGCCGGCTGTCTCTGGCACCCGACGGTGGTTCACTGGCTTCGTTTGTGCCTCTTGCGCTTCCGGCGAGACTTCACTCTGGCGTGGCTCAGGTGCAGGCTGCCTGCTGCTTGCCCCGGATCTGTTCTCTCCTGTCGTCTCAGCTCCCGCTTCGGTGCTTGTCCAGCCTCTCCGCTTCTCTGGCTGCTGGTTGCCTTGCACCACAATGTGTATTAGTGAGGCAGTGGGGGAGAATCGATCAGGAGGGGACAGAGAGACAAGAACCCACGTCTCACTCCGTCGCCATCTTGGCCACGCCCACTCTTAATTTTTTTTTAAGAGCAGGCAGTGGTCCGTGGGAGCACTGCCTGTCTCAAAAAATGTTTTTGCCAACATTCCAAAGAAGGGGTCCCTTAGGGATTTGCGAATGGGTTACCACCAACTTGAAGTTGGTGGTAAAATGTGAATGTTTTGCCACCACATTCTCAGCCACAAAACATGCCCCTTCCAAATACTGAATTTCAAACCCATTTTGTTATTTGGTGACAGGTAACCGAATCACAACATAGGTTTAATACATTGGAAAAGCCTTTGTTGCGTTCGCAAATGGGCCAATTCTGAGAATCAACCTGTTTGCAAACACAAAATTGCTTGATACATATGGCCCATTCATACATACCCCCGCGATTCGGAATTTGGAAGGCATGCCCTAAACATGACACTTCTAAATACCAATTCACAAACCCATTTTGCGATTCGGTAACAGGGTACCGAATCCCAAAATAGGGTTTGATACATAGGATCTGCGAATCGGCCCGTTTGCGAATGCAAAATACATGTGGTCCATAGCTACCTGTAACGGTTATGCTTTACTCAAAAGCACATATTGTATATGTCTGACCCCACTGCTGTTGTCTACACCTTGTAATTTTTATTGGAGAGTATACATTCAATACAAATCTTAAGCTAGCCACTTCTGTCCTGCCTTTGCACAGCAGAGTGAGGCTTAGCATCCCGCAAAACCATCACATTTAGCGGGAGAGTGGCCAATGATATCATCAGAAGGTGCCTCCTACTTAATCTGGTGCTGCACTATTTTCTGTTCTTCGTGTAGCGCAGCAGTGAAATATTTCATGGAGTGCTCTGTTGCATGATGAGCAATAAATGGGAGCCTTAGTTCCATCTGCAGGCATCCGCACACCCAGATGGAGCGAATCAGAATCATCTACAAGCACTGCACAGATGACGGAAACATTGAGCGGAGAACAGCAAATCACGTTCTGCTGTACAAGTCAGTAACCGATGAGAAAACAACACATAACGTATGCCAACAATGCACTGGTTTAAAGCTAAGGACTTTTAAATGCTTCCTTTCCCCCTTCAATGCAACAACACTACATTACCTGAACCAATGAATGCCCTGGTAACACCTGAAACTCTCTGACAAAGACTCAGGCAAGTGCAGTCTCTGCCAACAGATGACGAACAGCGTCTAACATGTATTGTTCCTCCTCTAACCTAAAGCAGCTTTTAGTCTGTTTCAAACAGTACCCAAACCAAACCCACCATACCACTACCCAGTGTGCATCACAGGTCTGGCATAACAACCACAGGGGCATATTAGCAAGGGCACTATCGCCGCTTTAGCGGCACTTTTTGCCGCTAATGCGGCGATATTTATATCGCCCTATCAGCAAACTGTCTCTAACTGCAGTTAGCGACAGTTTGCGGGCATTAGCGCCCGTTTCTTTACCGCTTTGCATGTCAGCGATATTTATCGCTAATGACATGCAAAGTGGGCGTTCCGACGAACAAACCTGGGAAACACTCGCTAACAGGTCTATCGCCTATTAGCAAGGTGGCCATGGCCCCAGTTAGCGACGTGAAAAGTCACGCTAACCGGGTCATCGCCTATTTATTTAACACCTGCAATTAGCAGGTGTTAGCCATACCTAACATGGGGGGTGGATTATGCTGATACGACCACAGGGTCGTATCAGCAAGGTGTTCTCCCTTCTCCATGCAAGATCGCTGGTTTTTCAGCGATGTTGGCCCATTTCCCCCGCTATCGCTGGAATATTCATCGCCATAGCGCTAATCGTTGCTAATACAGCGTTAGCGTGGCGATATATTCCAGCGATAGCCGGCGATAAAAAAAATCACGCTAAGCAGGGTTAGCGATGATTATCGCCTCTTCTTGCTAATATGCCCCACAGTTTTAAATCTAAGTACCCCACCAGTACTTCCAGAGCACCCCACCAGTACTTCCCACCCTTGACAGGTGACTGATACCTAGAATGCTGATCCTGATGAAAACCCCAATAGGACGACAGAGGGTCAAAATGCACCGAGTAACCAAGATGGGAGGAGGACTGTGCGATTAATAATTTGACACAGGGGTCAGTTAAAATACAACCTCAGCCAACAATCAATTTGCTAAATTATCCCATTTGTCCCCTCCAAGGACAACCTGAAATAGGGACATTTTATTAGCAACTAGCAGAATTGAACTTTGTAGATGGGCCTGTTCACCTGTGAGTTCCTCTATCAAAAAAGACAAAATGGCTATATATGAGCACAATTTGTGCAATATCACAGTGGAGGTTCACTTTGAATTATCACTTAAATAACATGATTCGTGACCTATTGCTATTTAACTACATAACTATGTCCATTTAATTCTACATGAATAAATTATGGGAAGGACGATAGTAGTCATAATGTATATTTTTTCCAAAAAGCATACACAACACATAACGAGTGATCTAAATTAATATAGCAGGGACGAAGACACATATGTGTTTCACATTAGATTGACAACTTAAAATTATCAAAGAAACTAGTAGTCGTTCTTTCAATATATAATGCTTTGTCCATAGCAGTGATACCATGATTTGTTATTATTGAGACAGAGGACATATACCTATACTTAATTACATATTAATTATGAAACGCTTGGAAAAGGGAAGTTTTTGACTAGGAAATATATCTCATCAGAACAGCTGGCAAGTTTTATTGACCACCTTGTGCCCCCTGTCCTGGTGTGTGTGGAAGAAGGAGATAGGTGGAGCTCCATTGATTACTTTTGGACTTAAACCAGCTTGTCGTGTCACAAGGAAATACCATTCAGATGTGCGTGCCTACATAACATTTGGCTAAACATTTCCTGATTGCAGCAATGCAGTTAGAGAAGCAGGTTTAGAGGTCTAATGACCTGTCTTGTCAGAGTAGTTCCATGTGGAGTTGCCCTTAACAAAAAAGTTCTTTAGATATTTGTGACTTAGCATCCTGGAATTACATCATAACCCTCTGGAAAGGTGTTTCTCCAAAATATGTTGGCTTGAGACAAATTTTGCAGCCTGGTACATAGATGAAAAGAGAAAAATATTTGCGACTTACAATCTTCCCTTTGAGTCTCTTAAAAGGCCAACGTAAACACATTGGGATATATTTATGACAAAATAATGGAGCGCTGCATTACAGGGACAGTGCAGCAATGCACCATATTTATCACAATACGAGGCATTCCCGCCTTTCCCCAGCGTTGGTACACAATGAGCTGCCTAGCACCAACACAGGCACTCTTGCAAGGATGCCTGCGTTGCATGGAGGATTATTTTTGTGCAGGAAAACAATCCCCTAAGGCATATTTTTCATTCTATGTGTGCTGTGGAATGCTGCACACATAAAAAGAAGAAGTAAAAAGGAGAAATAAAAATATTTCTCCTCGCTATGCCTCCATTGAGAAGGCGTATATTTTTGGCTCATTCCCAGGTCTACTAGCAATGGTAAATTAGGTAATGCTTCAAAATCCATGGGAGGTGCATGATAACACCCATGCAATGCCCATGGAACGACTTCCCAGGGCAGAGTAACGCAATGCAGTGATTTGCTCTGCATTGTGTTACTCTGGATTTATGAAGCCACTCAGGGCCATGCAAGGTGGCCTTGCGTGGCTTCATTAATCGCATTTTGGGCTTGTATCGCGCATTCACCACGTTGTGCCATAAATACGCCACTTTGCTCTTTTTTTAACTCCAGTAATTGTGGGTTTGTGCATTTGACACAAGAAAGAGAACAGAACAAGAATTTGCATTTAAACTAAATTCTGCACAAAATTTGTTGACAAATTGAAGGGTTAGCTAATTCAGTTGTAAAATGTATCTAGTCAGATGGCACTCAGATCCTTATCAGAACCATTTCCTGCTCAGATCGCGGGTCAAAAAAGTCATTCTTCAAAAGGAGAAGTCCAAACGTTTTTTGTCTTGCATTACTTCACATTAACGGTCCCATAGAGAACAAGCATTAATTACCAATAGGTCTTGCCTTTGGAACCTTATACGTATTTAGCCATGCAGGACATTATCCTGCTGTTACTTCACCTGCAACTGGTGAACGGCCATGCTGTGGCAACGATGCCATTAATATGTCCTTAAACGTTCCGTTCTACCATAGTATTGGTCACGTTTTACGATTGTTTCTGTTCTGGCTTCCTCCTAATAATTCAAGCCACTGGCGAATGTTATTTGCAGACCATTTTGCTTGCTGATTTAATCCATAACCGAAAACACAATGTTGTCTTCTGCTTGATCTGTCTGTTTCCATTGTTGATGAGCTGTTGTTTCTATGATGACTCTTATCTGTATCCTCCCACCTGATGCCTTGTGAATCGCTTTAATGCCCTTGGGAAAAGTTGCTATAGAAAATTATGAAAATTGTGCCACCTCAATGAAAACAGCGAGTACCCATGTAAGCAATTCTCAACAGATAAGCAGAATTGATTGGAGAAAATAAAGTCAGATCATGATCAACTCACAAACAACATTTTTTTGTGTGCGTTTTAATGTAGCATGAACTCGACCCAAAGGTGTCAGAGTGCTTTACATCAGCACCAGTTGCATTACAGATGGGCGGACACATTCATTTTTAGGCACGGGGAGATTAAGGGATTTGTCGAGAATCACAGGATGTTGAGCCGAAGCCGAGACTCGACCTGGTTCTCCAGCTTCAAGGCCGGCCGTTCTAGCCATTACGCCTCATCCTCTACCCTCTCCCAGCATTGGTTGGATATATAATAAACGTCTGAAAAACTAGCTTTATAGTAGTTGTTGAGACACTCCACTAACTCTTGTGGGCCGTCCAGGGAAAGGTGGAACGTCCGGTCTACCCATAAGCACTTCATGGTGCCTCTCTTCTGAAACTTACTGCTGTCGAGCGCAATGGTGAGCACTTGTGGTTGAAGGCGAAGAGGCTTTGAGACAGGAAAGAGCCTCACGGTTGTCCACGGATCTGCCTTTTGTTGAAAAGTCAATTTCCGTGATCCTCCTCCTCCTGGCGCTGCTGTCAATCTATCAGGCTCTCAGCATGTGACATATACAGTGGCGGCTCCTCCGCTAAGGTGGAGGAGCGTCGCTCCACTGCTTTGAAGCAGTGCAACAAAGGAAAAATAAAATGCTAATAACGTAATGTTATTAACATTTTATTTTGTCTCTCTGCAGCAGCTTTACGGGCGGAGCTGCTCTTCTCGCAGGGGAAGGGAGGAGTGGTAGCAGTCTCTTAAGTGCACAATGACTGGTTGGCCAGCCCTTTCGGGCCGACCAAACAGTCATTGTGCACTTCGCATGTTCTCCATGCAGGCTTCATTACAGACGGCATGGAGCATCACCATGCTATGAAAACTGGCCTTAAAAGGTGGTGATCAAGGCATGAGGGCTTGAAGGATGTCATTGTCACCTGATAGTCTTTTTGTCCCTGATATTGTTCCCGTTTTCTGCAGCTTTATTCCTCCCAATCTTCTTGTTTCTAGATGCCTCTTGCTGAGTTCATTCTCATCCCTGATGTGAGATGACATTAATGCCTTGCTTATTAATTCCTGTAGATATAATACATCATCTTCAATCATTAATTACCAGTACTTTTATGGAGGATTTTTACACCTTTTGTTGCTTTTGCCTCCTAACTGGGATCCCGTTAAGAAGATACTTGACAACTTTTTTTGAGAGCTCAAGAAGAAAATTAAAGAGGGGGGCGTGGCTTGAGAGCAGCCAAGATGGGCGCAACTCTTTGAGCTCCGGCGCTCCGCCGAAGAGGTTGCCCAGCGAGCGATGTGACGGAGTGTCGCTTCGGCCGCTAAATTACAGATTTCGGCAGCGGAACACCGCGGGAGGTACAGCGGTGTTTTTTTGGCTGTCCTTGCAGCTTCCTGACCGCGCAAATGCCGATTTGCCTTTCACCTCAGATGCGGCTCTAAAATGGCGGCGCGAGTTGCACAAGTGGAACTCTGGCGCGACGCTGAATGGGGAGTCTTCTTGACTTGTTGGCCCTGAAACCATTCATTCTGTTCAGCGTTCGAGGTATGACATTGATGTTCCTCAATGTTCTGGAGTAGTGTTTGAGGAGAGACTGAGTCCCCGTTTGTGGCGGCATAATAAGACTTGCTATGACTGAGAGCCCCGGTCACGGCTGCTTGCTGATTCTGACGTCGGTCTCCTCTGGTGCTTGTGTACTTTGAATTCCTAGTCACGGTGTGACTTCTGGCTGTTTATTTTTTGACGCAGATAGCAGTGGGCTGATATAGCAATTACTGAAAGGCAACACCTATTATAAATGGGGTATTTCACTGTGCTGTTAATCTGCTGCGGATGTCAGCCTCTCTTAAACATTCCAATATAGCTGTTGGCACCACTATCCTAGACTTTGGATGTGTGTTCTTGTCGGCAGTTACGTCCTGCGCTGCACATGGCTTTGCTGTGTTGAGGGTTTAAGGTGATATACGGTGCTGACCAACATCCTCCGTACTGCTTTTCTCCATGGTGTGATTGTCTGCTCCAATCGCGATATTCTGGTGTCTGGTGATACCCTAGTGGAGTGAAGTCATACGCTGATTGCAACTCCATTTTACTGTCTGATTTGCTCCAATGGCAGACAGTATGGGTATCTCCTCAAAGGACAAGGACCCTAAAGGGAATCTGAAGAGATCTAAGCAAGCCTCTCCCACGCCGGAATTAGTACCTAAGGAGTCTGGCACTACTCTGGACACTATTCTTTCTGGTCTCAATTCTGTTCATGATATTGCACAGAGCACTAAAACAAATACTGATTTACTTCAGGTTGAGGTAGCGGCAATAAGGAACGATATCAAGAACCTGTCGCTTCGTGTTTCGAATGCAGAGTCTCGTATAAGTTCTGTGGAGGATACCACACACAAACAGTCTAAGCATATGCAGAGCATGGAGCGTTCCCTGGTTTCCTTGCGGAGAGACCTCACGGAGCAGGAAGACAGGAATCGCAGAAGTAACCTCCGTATATTTGGTTTACCAGAGGATTCTGAGAAAGCCGCTCCATCAATGTTAGACTTTTTGCTCAATTGGATTCCTACTGTGCTGCATATCTCTTTCCAGAGGGAGTTTGAAATAGAGCGTGCCCATAGGGTTCCCACGTTTCGACCAAAGTGTTTGACGTATCCCAGACCATTGGTTTTTAAACCGTCGAGGCATCAACATTCTGAGCAAATTTTGGCCCAAATGAGGAAAATCAGATCGATACAATGGGAAGGCCACAAGATTGCCATATCTCAAGACTTTGCCAGAGATACTGTCATCCGGCGAAAAGGTTTTCTGAACCTACGAAGACGACTCCTGGAGATGAACATTCCGTTCTCTTTTGCTGGTCCTTCACGCTTCAAAATAACTTTCAGAGGTCGCACTCAGGTATTCTATGAACCTTCTGACCTGTCTACCTTTTTGGATAACCAGTCTGAGTCGCGGATGGACTCTGACTCTCCTCCGAGCACATCTATCTCTTAATGAATTTTCGTTTTAGGTGTCTGGTTTAATGCTTTTCTGTGCCTTTTCTGACATTTGTAATGTTATTATCCCTTTAACATTCTAGGGGTGGAGTTGATTATTTATCCTAGGCTATTTAGCTGTTGCCGTTCTCATATTTGTGAATTTATTAACTTCTTCTTTGCAGGTTTCATCGCTTATTTCAGGACAATGGTATTTCTGGGGTATCCCTTGTTATTTTTCACCTCATAGGCTTCACCCTTTCTTTCTCTTGATAGTGTTTTTTATTTGCTCTAATTCCTCATACTCTTCCCTTTTCTTTCTCTACAGATATACTGATGAATCTTTAGTGATATATAACATATCGTTGATCCTTTTCTCTCGTCTCACATATCAATTTGATATCTAGACGAGGGTTCCTGGGTATTTTTCAGTTTAATATTATCTCTCTGTCAGTATTTCTTATTTTTTTAGGTGGTTAGATCAATGTTTATAAGTGCCTTTCCAGCAACTTTGACTTTAATGTTTTCTTGAGATTCTGCATGTAAGGATAATGTTTTCATTTCAGGTTATTCGGGTGTGGTTGTTATCTTCCTGTGCCCTTATTTCATTCGCCTTTCCTAACTTTTCCTTTACAGGCTTCATCGATTACTTCCAAGATAATAGTATCTTGGAGTTAGTTGTCTGCATATAAATTGTCACTTTGTTACGTGGTTTCTTTCTCTCATAATATTTTTTTTTTTGTATGGTTCTCTGTTTTCTTCTTATTGACATTTTTCATCTCTTTTTTCACTGCTTTTTTATACTTGTGTCTTGCCTCATGAACTTCTTAATGTGTAACCTTTTTCCTATGTTTGTTATTTATAGGCATGGTTGATGAATTATTGGTTATATATAGTATGATGTTTTTCTTTTACTCTTGTCTCACTCATTATCTTGGGCTTTAAGAGATTTCTATTGGACAGTCAGTAAATAGGTAATGTTTCTTTTAGTATGTATATTATTTTGTGTATTTATTGTTATTTATTACAGTTTGATGGTATCCCATAAAATTCTCTTTCCATGGATGTTCGGTAAGGGATGCTACCTATGAATTTCTCCATGTTCTATGAATTGATTACTTTTTCTCATTTTTTCAACTGGTCATGTTTATTAAGTATTATAATTCATCAACTAGTTCTTTTTATCATTCGTATATGCATTTCTTTCAGCCTTATGCGACTCTGTAATTATTCGCCACTGTTACTTATCACACTTTTTATTCAGCAGGTAGTATATATTTTTGTGTTTTTGTTTACTTAACATAATGAAATTGGAAGGGTTTTTCTTTTAAAATATAGAATATTTAGGTTTTTAGGTACCGTGATTCCCTAACTTTTTTGATCATTAATAGAACTTTTAATACATATATCTGTTAGTTCTACATACTCCGTTGCTTAATACATTCTATTGTTTTCCTTTTTTGAGCAGGCTGAGCTGTGTGTGCTGGCCTCTTTGGTTGCTCCTTCACGTTTTCCCTCCCATGCATTTTGTCTATTATAGACTTCCCCTAGTGGGGTTTTCTTTCTCTTGTGTGCAGTTTTTTTCTATTTTCTCTCTTCGTCTTTCTCTTTTTTCCAATCTTCGCTTGTTCTTCCTTTATTCCTTTGCTCCTCGGGACTCCTGCTTCGGTTCATTCTGTATGTTTTTATTGTCTTTCATTGAATATTACATTTCAGCTACAGCTATTATGTTTTCCTTTATTTCATACACCAAATGTGCCTATTTACTTTGACTCTTTTCTATTATGCCTGGTCTGAATGTGCTTTCACTTAATGTGCGTGGTCTAAATCACCCTGTTAAAAGGGCCAAGATTTTGGATTACTGTAAAAGTCTTTTCTAGTGATATTGTCTTACTACAAGAAACTAAGGTAGCTTATAAAGAAGCCTTACTGTTACGGAAGGAGTGGGTCCTTGATGTCTCTTGTTCTGAAGCCTCGGGTAAAAAGAATGGGGTTGTGACGTTAATTTCCCAAAAATCTGGCCTACAAAGCCATTGGACCGGAAATTGTATTTCCAGTTTAGGGTAGGTTTCCTACCCTTGAGAGCTTTTACTGCGGGATGGAAAGTATCTAGTGATAAAACTTGTCCTTTTTGCAAAGATAGTGTTGAGTCTTTGACGCATTTACTATTTGTCTGTGTCGGATACGAAAGACCACGCCGTGTTTGGTTACGGCCAATCTGTAAGCTCATAGGTACAAGAAGGGCGCAGGAGGCTGAAAGAATATTGCGCTCGGATACTACAGCACCTGTTGTCATAGCAATGGCGAAATACCTAGGGTGGTCGTGGGCCCTAAGATCAAATCACCTACGACATGCATAAGCGAGTTATACTAAGAGCTGCCCTGCAAGTCTTGTAATCATAAATATTTCTGAAGGAAGGTCCTTTTAATGTATTATTAAATGTACATGCTATATGTTTTAAAAGTTGGTTTTAATATATTACTTTTTACAACACTGTATATATTTTAAAATATTCTTTTTAGGTCATGTATTTTATGATGGATGGTTCCTATATGCTTTTATGACTTAATTTGTCGAATAAAGCTATTTGAAACTGAAACTGAAACTGAATGTGCTTTCACTTAATGTGCGTGGTCTAAATCACCCTGTTAAAAGGGCCAAGATTTTGGATTACTGTAAAAGTCTTTCTAGTGATATTGTCTTACTACAAGAAACTAAGGTAGCTTATAAAGAAGCCTTACTGTTACGGAAGGAGTGGGTCCTTGATGTCTCTTGTTCTGAAGCCTCGGGTAAAAAGAATGGGGTTGTGACGTTAATTTCCCAAAAATCTGGCCTATCTATTGTTACTCTTCAAAAAAAGAGAGGAACCCTTGGACACCCAAAGGACTAGGGTTAAGACAAAAGGTAAAAATATTGTCCTCTGGGATTGTTTTAATATATTGTTTCATTCGCACCTTCTTTCATATGCCAAGCTCTGACTCCACACACACACTCACCATTCATAAAGGTCACCGCTCAACTGGTGGCTACAATGTTTGGCACAAACACCTATTGTTCATAAGGCAATGATTGTAATTTATTAAAACCATTTATTATTTTATACAAAATAAAAAAAAATTTAGTTACAAGTTAAAACCATTTTTGTCCATACCATCATCATGAAAAATATGAAACAATACTAAAAACAATTAATCACATTCACAATACTACAAAAATCATAACACGAGAGATAAAAACAGACATTAATCTTTGTCATAAATCGCCATAATCCACGGTTAAACTTATGTACAAACACCCTGGTGCCTTGTGTATCATCAATATCTAGGGTGATGTTCGTATAGATGGATTTATGGCAACAGAAAAAGAGCGTCGACGCGTTCTAAGGCTTTATCTCATTCCACCTTCTTTATCAAGACCGTTATATTATGTACTCCCGTCCTTTAAAAATTAAATGGGCAGGTGAACGATGTTTCACTCTGTAGTGTACTTAATAAAAATTGTTATGCTCTTCCATCCATCTATAAGGCTTGGTAATTCTTTAATTGGTATGAATCTCCTAGATGAGCCCGCTAAGGCGCGCTGTGCCAGTCCCCCGTTTTATGATTCCATCACACGCATCTGGCTTGTTTTGAGCTCGTTAAAATCAATAATGAAGTATACCCGCTTGTATTTCAAATGTGCGCTTATTATTTCAAGCTCGTAACAAGGAATGCTTATCCTTTAGAAGTCTGTTCCTCATGCAACTTTCGTCTGTTCCTTTTCACCTCAGAGCATATTATACCTTGCTCTTGTCGAGTAACCAAACTGGCGGCCCCTACTTCCGTCCGAGTTGTTTGTAATGATCTTTTATCTATTGTTACTGCTGAACATGATTTGGACGGTAGATGGTTGCTTACTCGTTTATCCAATGGGTCGTTTGACATATACATCATGAATATTTCCGCACCAAATAGTGATGATCCATCTTTTTGGCGTACTATTAATAAAAAGCTTTCTGATATTCCTCAAAATGATAAGATGATTGTTGGAGGTGATTTTAATCTCCTATGGATCCTATTTTAGACAGACATTCTGCTTTTAAATTTCGCCCCCTAGGGCACATAAACAGATGCTTAATATGTGCTCTTCTCATCGGCTCAGTGATGTCTGGAGATTGCATAACCCCACCGGTAGTGATTTCACCTTTTTCTCCTCTCCACACTCTAGTTTTTCTCGCATTGATTATCTTCTGGTTCAAACAACACTATTAAAACATACTACTAATGTGTCGATTCACCCAATAATTGTCTCTGATCACGCAGCGGTCTCGTTCACTCTCCTCAATTTTACAGATAATATTGGACCACGGACTTAGCGCTTGAATACGGAAATCTTGAATGAGCATAATGAGGTCGAACAACTTAACAAGGATATTCACAATTTCTTTCAGGATAACGTGTCTTCTGTAAGTTCCCCAATAGTTTTGTGGGACGCCTTCAAGTGTACTATTAGAGGACACATTATTAAAAAAATGGCGAAAAGGAATGCTGATATTAAAGAGAAACTCTCGTCTTTGGCGGATAGTATTAAACACAAAGAGTGTTTATATAGAAGGTCTAAAGATAAGTCATTATTGCAAGATATCAAGAATCTAAAATACTCTTATAATTCCATAGTAACTAGAAGGGCTCATATTGGCGTCCAGGCACAAAAGTCCAAAAGGTTGCTGTTAAAGAATCGAGCAGGTAAGATGTTAGCGGCTACGTTAAAATTTCAAGATACAAATATCAAGACAGCTCAGATTTCCTGTATCAATGATAGTTCTGGATCTAGGAAGTTTCAGACTCAAGATATTCTTGAAGTTTTTCGCGATTTTTATAACAAACTATATACTCCCAAAAATCAATGTTCTCTTGCTCAATGTCAACAATTTTTGGTCTCTATTCCTATACATACTATTTCTGATGCAGACAAGATCACCTTGGGGAAACTGATTGATTCTGATGAGATAATTCAAGCCATTAAGGCTACTCGATCAGGGAAGGCTCCAGGACCCGATGGGTTCCCCATTGTCTTTTATAAGACATTTCTATCGTCCATACTAAATTATCTCAAAGATGTTTTTGATAATTTTATTGCGTCAGGGAAGGTTTCTGGCTCAGCTGCTGAGGCTACTATTGTTGTCCTCCCTAAGGAGGGCAAGGATCATTCTGACCCTAAAAACTTCTGCCCAATCTCCCTTTTAAATATGGAAGCAAAGATTTTCGCCAAAATTCTGGCTAAACGCTTGGAGAGACATATTCCTACTCTTATTCATTCCTCTCAGACCGGTTTTGTTAAGGGACAGTTGGCTCGAGACAATATTCGGACTTTTTGTCATATTTTGGAAAAAACGAAACTGTCAAGTCTCCCTTCGGCAGCCATTGCTCTTGACGCCGAGAAGGCTTTTGATAAGGTCTCTTGGCCTTTCCTACAAGCAGTCCTTCAATCTCATAATCTAGGAGATTCATTTATTAGTATGGTGATGTCTCTGTATGCACAACCTAAAGCTAATATTAGAATTAATGGGGCTACCTCTTCTTTTTTTAATCTTGGTCAGGGCACTAGACCAGGTTGTCCGTTATCACCTCTTCTTTTTCTGTTGTCTATTGATCCACTCCTTCGGTTACTCAATCTAAATCAAGATATTAAAGGCTTTCAATTTGGTTCGCAGAACATTAAAACGGCCGTGTATGCAGATGACGTGCTCATTTTCTCGGAAGATATAGCAAATGCAATTCCTGCTATCTCCAATACTATTAGAGAATTCTCTCTCTTTTCAGGGTAAACTCTAAATAAAGACAAGACGGAAATGTTTCCTCTTAATGCGTTATGTTTTTCTTCTCACATGGGGGATGTTGGTTTTAAATGGCAATCGAAACGTATTAAATATCTAGGGATTTGGTTCTGTAACAACTTGACAGACACTATCTCATATAATGAATCTCAGGTCATAGCTAAGGTTAAGGAGTTGTTATCTGCGTGGTCGCCTAAATACATCTCCTGGTGGGGGCGACTTCATACCTTGAAGATGATGATAACTCCCATCGTTAATTTTGTGTCTTCAATGCTCCCTATGAAGTTATCTTCATCTTTTTTCCATGAGATTGACGTTCTTACCTCAACATTTTTATGGAGTGATAAACGTGCTAGAATAACCTATAAACATCTGAGGAAACCTTATGTTATGGGTGGATGTAATTTCCCAGATTGGAACTTGTATCAAATTGCTTTCTTAGCATCTCAGGGTGCTCTTTGGTTCTCTTCGGATTCCCGACATACCCCACCGTGGATCTATATTGAGCAAGAGTTATGTTCTCCTCTATCTACTTCTTCTCTTATGACCGCCTCTACATTGACCTTACCTTATTCAGGTCGTATTATCTCGGATACCATTATTGCGTTGAAATGTATAGACAAAAAGGTTTCTAGGCCAATTCATAAATCCAGGTGGTCGTCTTTATGGCATAATCCTAAGATTAAGACTGATATGGACTTGGTTACGATGTCAGCTTGGGCTAGTAAAGGAATTATGTTGGTCAAAGACCTTTATGATTCCAAGCAGGACCCAATCCCTTTCTCTTCCTTAGCGACGCAGATATAATCTCAATAGTATGGATTTTTATTAATTTCTGAAATTAAAGGTAGCCTTGTCTAAAGTATCTTTTTACCCTGATTCACACATCGTTTCCCTCCTTTCTATGTGGTATAGATCAGGTCACATTGCCTCCAGAATATATAAATTTTTATCCACCACACCGCCTTTGCAGTCTACCGTTACACAGCAGAAATGGTTACACCACTTAGAGCATGATATGTTTAAACATATTACACCAGACACCTGGCAACTTATTGGGAAGTTTTCCCTACGAAATAAGATTGCTCCATCTCTTATTCAATCTACATTTTTTACTCTCAATCTTCCTCATTGGACCCCGGCTCGTTTACATAAACTCAAACTTAAAGATAATGATCTTTGTTGGAGCTGCAATATAGCTGCTGGCACCCATCAGCATATGTTTTTTGAATGCTCGTTATTACAACCTTTTTGGGAACTGGTTCACAAACATTTATTATTAATCTTGGATATTAAATTTGAGCTCTCTTTACCTCTAATTTTATTAGGTCCATGGGCTGCACCATCTCCGTTATCTTTGGACGCTACAGATATGCAACTGCTAGATTTGCTGATATCAATTGCTGTTAAGATCATATTAACAGAGTGGAAATCCTTTAAGTCAATATCATATCATACATGGTGGGCATGGGTCTCGTTTCTCTGCGGGGCTCATGCTTCTGTGGAGGAGAAACATTATACGCCTTCTATTTCTAGTGGTGTTTGGAGGACCTCACGGAGCAGGAAGACAGGAATCGCCTCACAAGGCTTCACAAGGCTTGGTGGCTCAATATCCTTTTGTGTCTTCCTCTTAATTTATCTCACCCTTTGAAGCAGGTGTCCCGATCTCTTGCTTATCTTTTCTCTCTTCACTCTTCTTCTTTTCTTCCTCCTTACTACTTTCTTCTCTCTTTCGCTTTTTTTTTTTTTTTCTTTCCTCTCTTTCCTTCACTTTGTTGACCTATTTATTCAAGCAATACATCTGATGTCTTCGAATTGTTTCTTTGCCTTTTAACATATTGGATTGATACATACGTGTTATTTATGGCATTGTTTATATTTATAATGATGAGCGCTTATTTATTTATTGTTCAAATGTTATGCTGTATTGCATTATATGGTATTTTAATTATTTATACTCCTTTTTAAAAATAATAAACATATTAGAACAAAAAAAAGAAGAAAATTAAAGAGATAATTACTGTTGTGCACCCTGTACCCTTCACTCTCATTTGTGCACCCATAACCAAATACTCTACATATTGTGCCCTTAACCCTGTACTCGTAATCCCAGGGCGTTTAACTTTAGATCGGCACCCTTAATTATCTACCTTTAATCCTGAGTCCTTAGTGATGTATGCTCAAATATTAAACTATTAACTCTGTTCTCAACCTTGTACCCTAGCCCCTTAACCTTTTAACTTTAATCCTGTACTCATAACAAAAAACGCCTCTGTGAGGAAATGGGGTGTATTATATGGTGTGGTCATGCGACCTCAATGTTTAATACCCTTACCAACCCCTTTAGGACCCTTAGGTTTCCTATGTCAAACCTTCAGCTCAACCCTGGGTAGCTGTGGGTCTGAGCAGCAAGGCCTACACAAAGGAACATGTGTAAAGCTTTTAAACAGCACCAAAACACTTGAAGAAGAAATCAACAAGACACAAAAGGAATCCGAAACCAATTAAAAAAAATATACTTTATTTTTATGTAGTTTTTCACACCACAATGAAAAAGATCCACCTGAGGTTTCCGGAGATATAGTATTTACAAGGTATAGTAAATCATGTTATTTCAATCAACCGTGAATAAGCATTGACAAATTCCATGAGTTTGACACTGAGAAAGTTTTTCACCAAAAAGGTACGCTAGATGTAATGCGGTCATTTAGAATCACATAGGTGACCAACTCCAGTAGGGAGTCAGTCAGGGAAATCAGCAAAGTCCTCAGAAACAGTTACAATAGGAGTAGAAGCAGTCTTCTGTCAGTTCTAGGCACTTTTATTCTTTGCAGGGCTTTAGTATGGAAGTTGCCCTGGTGCAAAAGATAAAGAATGCTGAAGGTGCTCAGAGGATACTGAGGATACGATGAGGACTTAGGTAGCACCATTCCAGAGTTAGCACAGCTGCGGGATCAGCATTCAACTCTGCACTCGCCAATTGGGTTACCAAGCTTTTCCATAGTAAAAATGACAGTTAACCGAGTTTACTATCTGAACATGTAAAGTACATGTTCTTTCCATGAGGTATGTTGCACCCCGCCTTAGGACTCACTAGGCCTGCCAAAGGGGTGACTTATACATAAACCAGGGGGAAGTCTGGCCTTGCCACTGCTTTAAATGCCAAGACGGGGCAGCAGTTAAACTGCTCTTCCAGCCTGCACATGGTGGGCTAGGAGTCTTGTTTTACTCATGTCCCACCCAGGATGGCACAACTAGTCCTGCTATCCCTGGGGGGACCCTCTAACTTACGTGCCCTGGCTACCATTTACTAGGGACTTACAGGTAAGCTAGCTCACCAATTGGTAAAAACCAATTTGACATATCAGTTTAAGGGTAAGGGCACAGGCACTGAGGTCTGGTTAGCAGGCTTCAGTGCACTCTCAGAGTTAAAAAAAACAGCAGCAGCAGTCCCAAAAAATGGGGGTGACCATGCAAAAAGAGGCATTTTCTTACACCTTCACCCTGTACTCTGAACCTGTATCAGTATCTATCTATCTATCTATCTATCTATCTATCTATCTATCTATCTATCTATTTTATCCATTGGTGACCGCTATGCACAGAGTTGTCATCAATTATGTAATTTCAGATATTGCAGTGATGTTATCAATGATGTCATAAAGCATGTCATGAATGAAGTAATATGTGAGGTAATTAGCAGTGCATGGCAAGGGCGCAAATTATAGTTACTTAAGGGCATGGATTATAGTTACTTGAGATAACTACAACTGATGAATTTAACTGGTTTTTTTAATTTAAAACGGCATGTTTTAACTGACATTTTCACATAATTACAACGTCCCTTTGACCTTTGTTTTTTTCAGTGAATTTCAGGTTTTTTTCATTTAAAGTATGCTGTAATGCACGGTGTGGGGTTGGGTGAAGGCCCTGCACTCCCTTACCGTCGCCCAATGCAGTGGGTGGCCAACCCCCTATGGCCAGGCCTGCACCAAACCCCCTTGGTTGTGCCCAACCCCCCACAGCTCATTGCCATTGACCATGCATGGGGTTGGGAGCAGGACCTGGCAACCCTCCTCCCCATAGGTGATAAATGGTGTCATTTTAAGTAAAGCAGACCTACTGGATTTGTCAAAAGGTCATTACACTAAAACATAAAAAACAGTGAACATATTGGCTTTATCAAGGGGTCAGCAGATCAACATATGTACAGCAGCCTTAATTGCTTTGTCAAAAAGTCCCCGATAACTATAATCAAATGTATATTTTATAAATTCACACATTGCAATGCTTAATAAAAGTCATTGTAACAACATATTTTTAATAAAGCATTTTTAAAATAAAAATATTAAACCTGTCTATGATTCTCTTTGTAACATTTTTTCAGCCATAAAGTGCAGCCATAGAACCAATCACAAGGGGCCCTTGCAATCCAGGTGAAGAGCCTACTGCTCCAGCTCGGTATGCTTTAAAAAAATATAGTAGGCTGTCCTGAGGTCTTGAATTCAATGACACAGAAGATTTACTTTTTTTGCATTGCTGTGAGCTTGTTGCGCTCCCAGTGGCCCTCCAGAACATTAAAAAAATGTTTGGTGGTGCTCATGCTCCTTCTAGGGGTACCACCGGAGGGTATTATGGAGTGCTCCATGCTGGAGCAGTGAATAATAAATGAGAGGCTCCTGCTGCTCATTTATTTGACTTTTTTCTGGGTTTTTTAAACATTTTTTGGGGTGCTTCAGTGCCCAACTGAGGCACCCACACTTTCATTATATATTTTGTGATACTTTGGGTGTATGGTGGGGAACCTGAAGGGCTAAGGCCCCTGCCAGCTCTCAAGCCGGCAATTTTATTTTTAAAGTGGGTGTCCCGGTGCCAACCCTGGCCACCGACGACATTGACCTAGCCTCCCGGGGCCCCTGCTGGCTCCCTGGCCACCACTGTGGCTGGAACCGCCCTTTTTAAGAATATAATTTGAAAGTAGATACCCCGCTGCCCACTGGGGGCACCCATAACATTGACAGACGGCTCCCCAACCAGCACCCATTGTGGTGCTGTTGGGAGCTGGCTCAGTCACTTTTCTTACGGCTGGGCAGGAGCAACATTTTTCTGTGCTCCAGCTAGGATGGAAGCAAATATGCTTTCCCTGCCAGGGAGAGTGCTAGTAGGGTATGCCCACACTTTGCTGTGCAGGGAACTGCAGTGTTTCAGGGGATGGGGTCCCCAGGACACTGTTCACAGCGGGCCCCTGAGTATGGGGTCCCCGGTGCTAGTGTATGGCTTGCAGAAGGGGGCTATGTGCCCTCTCCCCAAAATGTAAGCTTTGGCCCCAGGGGATAATGCCCCTGGGAGTCAATGAGGCTAGGGGAGGGGGGTATTGAGACCCCTGCCATTTTTATGAAATTCGACCCTAGACATGTGGTCCCCAGGGCCTGAAACCAGCTCTGGGAGAGGGGCAGCGGGTCCCCACCACATAAAAAATAGATAATTAATGTGCAACTATATTACCCAGTGGTGGTCACCACTGGCTAGTTATAGTTAGGCAATGGATTTTTTGGTCTCATCCACCTCAGCTCCTTCCCGGAATGTTTTGGGGTCATCTGTCAAACGGGGGCTGAAAGAAAGGCCAGGTCCCAAAACACATTTGACCCATGCAATTTTACATAGCAAAATTAGACACAGCTTTAGTCCAAATGGATGAATGAAATTTCATCAAATTTGTCAGAAAGCTAGATCCTGGCCCAGGAAACGTGTTTTCTTTGAGATTTGGTGTAAATCCATTCAGTTATTTTAAAGAAATGAAAGCTCAAAATTAATTTATATTTTGCACCACGGAAGATCTGCAGAGCCAACAGATCTTGAGATTATTATGATAAATATTTATTAATCAATTGAAAAGTCGCATTTTTGATATATGTGTAATGAGAGATTGCTCCTTATTGAGCATAAAAAACGTTAAACTAAAGGATGTTATGGTAAAATGAAGCTTGACCGATAAATTTTATTGCTTTGTGTTCAATGAATTCTAAGGTTATGAGCTGCTTGTTGTCATAGTCTCCTTGTTGTCCGTTCTTTGAATCACTTGTTCAGTCCTTAGGCACAATGATGTCACTTGTGGAATACTTACATATGTATATATATTACCCAATGGCAGTTGCCAGTGAGTAGTTATACTTAAGACCACATTTCCATATTCAATGGATGTTTTGGTTTGTTTATAACTTTTGCCCCGCTTAATGAATCTTCATGAAACCGTCCAAAAAAAGCCTCATTCACCACAGCTCCTCCCTGGAAAGTTTCGGGGTGATCCGTCACTAGTGGGACACTTACATTTGGGCAAAGGGAGAATGAGATGTTGAGCAGCTGAGATGTGGAAATCATCTTTGCTGATCCCTCTCGGCAGGTTTCAGGCTGGACCCAGATGGTGCAAACCAAATTTCCTTGAATTTAACAGTACATGTCCATAACTTGAAGGAACATCTCACCAATAGCAGTATGCCTTCTTGCTTAGCCTTCTAGTCTACTTCTCTTGTTAGATCAACAGCCAGTCACCCACCAGTGACATGAAAAATATTTTACCTACGTAAAAATACCTAAAGGAGGAGCTAGAGATACATGGAATGCACAGAAGACTAATACACAACATATTCTCCATGTACTCACATTCCATCTTATAATTTTTAAATCAGGTACAAAAAATGTCTAACTTATAAGAGGCATAAATCTTCATCTTCTCATTCCAATTGCTAACTGATGATGATGATGATGTTCTTTTATCTGATAACAGGTGGCATAAAAGGGAAAGTCCTGATCAGCTTAGCATTGGGTCCGACGTTCTTGCAAGTCCTGCCAGCTTGTGAACACTTCAAAGAGATCTACTTGGCAACCCACAGTGAGACTGATGAAGCAGAATGCAAGAAATGGCTGCAGAATAAACCAGATGCATTTGACTGGATTCCAGTCATAAAAAGCTTTTGTACCCTGGAAGGCGATGTGTATGTATGGAGTTAAAAGCCTTTTACTTAAATTGTTCATTCTGTTGTGCAATATAAATTCTTATAGCCTGATTTAGAATTTGACAGGTTGTACTTCATCAGGGTGACAGAGAACCTTCTCTCCACCATGTGTCACATTTAGGATTGACCACCAGCCCAGCAGCCATCGCTGTATGTTCAAAGGAACCACCGTCACATGGTGTCCTTTCAATGTACAAAAAGTCTGATAGACAGCTGCTGTCAGTTTTGATGGCAATTCACTGAGCTTTTCAAAAGCTTTTATTTTTCTGAAACAAACTGTGGGAGTTTGCTAATGACCCCCACATCTTGGGAGTGTTCTTCCAGGGTGTGGTGTTTTTTTATGTTCCTCACTGCCAGTTTGGACAGAAGCAAAGACATTACCCGGGCTACCCTAGATAGGGTGGGCAGTGTAATGTCCTTACCCCTGCTCTGTCGGAGGAAGGTTTCTGTTGATGGAGCCAACAGTTGATGGAAACCTTTAGGTCCATCCATCTGTAAATGAGATAGGAGGACCAGTGATTTGGCAGGCATGGTACTCTGACATGTTCTTCATGGAGTACGCTTTCTGCCAAACTCTAATAGTTTGTTAGCGTATAGACTAGTAATATAATAAACCTTTATCTAGTTCTCACAAGTGGAGCTTTACATTTCTAGGAGCAGTCATGCAGTTCATCCATCTCCTGGCCCAGGAATTACCATTGCTTTTTCCTGGGAGTTGATGTGTACCTATTGTAATTCCTTTGATTCTTTAAGTGGCACAACTCTGTTTACTCACTACCTGCTCTTACCCTACCAATTTACTGTCTAGGATGCAATGCTTCATCTTGGCAAAGTGGTAATTTTATATAATAAGGGTCCAACAATGGCACTATAAGCTGGATCATGTCAGACTTTCAGACAATTAATCTAACTGGAAATAATTTAGAGAGTCAGTGGTAATTCTGTATAGCTGGCATTAATTTAGTCTTTTTTGACCAATGTTGGACATCCCTGCTCTGTATTAATTTATAGCAGAGGTCTTCAAACTGTGGGGTGCGCCCCCTCGGTAGTTGGTTGAAGTGTTCCCAGAGCGGCACAAATGAGTCTGCAATTACTCGTAAACAAAGATAGCTTGGAAGCTGGACCATGCAACACTTAAGTCCATAAAAAGATTGTGTATACTGTACTACTGAGTACCATGGGCAGGGTCAGTGAGTGCAGAGACAGGTTCAAGTGCTTGACTGGTAGGTCGCTCCCCCACCACACAGCTCCGTCTGTGTGCCCTGCTGCTGCCCCTGATTGTGCTCGTTTTTTCCTTTCTGTGCCCCCTTGCTGCCCCTGATTGTGCTCGTTTTTTCCTTCCTGTGCCCCCTTGCTGCCCCTGATTGTGCTCGTTTTTTCCTTTCTGTGCCCCCTTGCTGCCCCTGATTGTGATCGTTTTTTCCTTTCTGTGCCCCCTTGCTGCCCCTGATTGTGATCGATTTTTCCTTTCTGTGCCCCCTTGCTGCCCCTGATTGTGATCGTTTTTTCCTTTCTGTGCCCCCTTGCTGCCCCTGATTGTGATCGTTTTTTCCTTTCTGTGCCCCCTTGCTGCCCCTGATTGTGATCGTTTTTTCCTTTCTGTGCCCCCTTGCTGCCCCTGATTGTGCTCGTTTTTTTCCTTTCTGTGCCCCCTTGCTGCCCCTGATTGTGATCGTTTTTCCTTTCTGTGCCCCCTTGCTGCCCCTGATTGTGATCGTTTTTCCTTTCTGTGCCCCCTTGCTGCCCCTGATTGTGATCGTTTTTTCCTTTCTGTGCCCCCTTGCTGCCCCTGATTGTGATCGTTTTTTCCTTTCTGTGCCCCCTTGCTGCCCCTGATTGTGATCGTTTTTTCCTTTCTGTGCCCCCTTGCTGCCCCTGATTGTGATCGTTTTTTCCTTTCTGTGCCTGTTTCCCGCCGCTGCGCCCTGCGGCCCCGCCCCTCACTGCCCATTCGCTGCCCATTCCCTGCTCCTCCCTCCCACCTCCCCATTTATGGCGGCCGCGGCAGCGGCGCGCGCTGGCGCGCCGAAGGCGCGCTTAAGACAAGCCCGTCTGCGCCCGTCCGCGCCCAGCGCCAGACCCCCTGGTCCGGGCATCCCCCGCGCCCGCCACATCAACAGACGCCGATACGACGCCAGCACCCTCCACGCACTCAACCCCCGGAAAAGATCACGCCTGCTACCAGGCCACCCCGAAGCGCACCCAAGGGCCCTTCACCTGCCGGAACTGCAGCTTCGCCAGCACCCGCCCCGCCAAACCACCGCCCAGCCAAGAACCCAACTACCTCAGATGCATCCTCCTCAACACCCGCTCCGCCCGCAAACACGCCATCGAACTCTGGGACCTTCTCGACTCAACCTCCCCAGACGTCGCATTCCTGACAGAGACCTGGCTGAATCCCGCTTCAGCCCCGACATCGCCATTGCCATCCCGGACGGATACAAGATCACCCGCAGGGACCGCACCAACGGAGTCGGAGGAGGCATCGCCATCGTCCACAGGAACACCCTCAGAGTCTCAACCAACACCGACGACACCCTCAGCACCGCCGAACACATGCACTTCCAGATCCACACCGATCCCAACACCACCCTCAGAGGAACCCTCATCTACAGACCCCCGGACCCCGACCACAGTTCAGCGATTCCATCGCTGACTTCGTCAGCACACACGCCATCGCCTCCACGGACTACATCCTCCTCGGGGACCTGAACTTCCACCTCGAGAACAACAAGGACACCAACTCCACCACCCTGATCGACAACCTCGCCACCCTCGGATTCAGACAGCTCGTGACTACACCCACCCACGCCGCCGGCCACACGCTAGACTCCATCTTTTCCGCAAGCCCACACGTCTCCTTCAACCACACCTCCGAACCCCACTGGACTGACCACCACTGTATCCACTTCACCTACAGGAAGCCCACCACGCACCACCGCACCGAACAAATGCCTCGTCGCTGCTGGAGCAGAGTCACAGAAGACCAGCTAACCACAACCCTCGCCCTGAGCCCACCCGCCGAACCCTCCGACCCAGACACCGCCGCCCGCAACCTCAGACAGTGGATCGACGACTGCGCCAACACCCTCGCCCCGCTCAAGAATCCGCCCAACAGCCACACCAGCAAGAAAGCCACCTGGTTCACCGAAGACCTCCAGGCCTCCAAACGAACATGCCGAAAACTGGAGAAGATCTGGCTCCACGAACGGACAGCGGACAGCTACGCCGCCCACAAGAGCGCCACCCGCAATCACCATCACCTCATCAGATCCGCCAAAAGGGCCTCACTCAAAGACCGCCTAGACAACAACGCACACAACAGCAAAGAGCTCTTCAACATCGTGAAGGAACTCTCCAACCCCAGCTCCAACACCAACGACATCCAGCCGTCGCAAGACCTGTGCGACTCACTGGCCACCTCCTTCCACCGCAAAATCGCCGACATCCACGACAGCTTCAACACCACGACCGCCCCGGCAACCACCGAGACCACTGCCCCCACAACCACCAACCGCCTGCTCTCCTGGACCAACATCAACGACGAGGACACCAGCGAGATCATGAACACCATCCACTCCGGTTCACCACTAGACCCGTGCCCTCACCACATCTTCAACAAAGCCAGTACAGCCATCGCGCCCCATCTCCGGAAAATATTCAACATCTCCTTCGAGACAGCAACCTTCCCGGAAAGCTGGAAGCACGCCGAGATCACCGCCTTACTCAAGAAACCCAAGGCAGACCCCAAGGACCTCAAGAACTTCCGACCCATCTCTCTGCTCCCGTTCCCCGCGAAGGTCACCGAGAAAATCGTCAACAAACAACTGACCCGCCACCTCGAGGAGAACAACATCCTGGACCCTTCCCAGTCCGGCTTCCGCAGCAACCACAGCACCGAAACCGCCCTCATCGCCGCCACCGATGACATCAGGACCCTGCTAGACAACGGAGAAACAGCAGCCCTCATCCTCCTGGACCTATCAGCCGCCTTCGACACGGTCTGCCACCACACACTACGAACACGCCTTCACGACGCCGGGATCCAAGAGAAGGCCCTGGACTGGACCACATCCTTCCTTTCTGGCAGAACACAAAGCGTCCGCCTCGCCCCTTCCGATCCAAGGCCACCAAGATCATCTGCGGCGCACCCCAAGGCTCCTCCCTCAGCCCAACGCTGTTCAACATCTACATGGCACCCTCGCCCACGTCGCCCGACAGCACAACCTCAACATCATCTCCTATGCCGACGACACCCAGCTGATCCTCTCCCTCACCAAAGACCCTCACACCGCCAAAGCCCACCTCCACGAAGGAATGAAGGCCGTCGCCGAATGGATGAGGACCAGCCGCCTGAAGCTGAACTCGGACAAGACGGAGGTCCTCATCCTTGGTTCCAACCCTTCAGCCTGGGACGACTCCTGGTGGCCAACATCACTGGGAACAGCCCCGCCACCCACCGACCACGTACGCAACCTAGGGGTCATCCTCGACCCCACCCTCTCCATGACTAAGCAGGTCAACGCCGTTTCCTCATCCTGCTTCAACATCCTCCGAATGCTCCGCAGGATCTTCAAGTGGATCCCCACCGAAACAAGAAAAACAGTCACCCAGGCCCTCGTCACCAGCAGGCTGGACTACGGAAACGCCCTCTACGCAGGAACGACGGCTAAGCTCCTGAGACGGCTGCAACGCATCCAGAACGCCTCTGCACGTCTTATCCTCGACATCCCCCGACGCAGCCACATCACACCCCACCTGAGAGACCTGCACTGGCTCCCTGTCAACAAGAGGATAACCTTCAAGCTCCTCACCCACGCACACAAAGCACTCCACAACTCCGGACCAGCCTACCTCAACAGACGACTCAGCTTCTACACCCCCACCCGCCAGCTCCGCTCGACCAGCCTCGCCCTCGCCACAGTCCCCCGCATCCGGAAAACGACCGCCGGCGGCAGATCCTTCTCCCACCTCGCCGCCAAGACCTGGAACACCCTCCCCACCAACCTCCGACAGACCCAAGACCTACTGGCCTTCAGAAGACTCCTCAAGACCTGGCTCTTCGATCAGTAGCAGCACCACCCCCTCTTCCCCCAGCGCCTTGAGACCCTCGCGGGTATGTAGTGCGCTTTATAAGTGACATGATTGATTGATTGATGAGGTCTCAGCCAGTGACAGAAAGCACTGTGGATGTCATTATTATTAAATTGTATTACACAGTATAAAACAGGCTGCTACAAAATAGTGTTTAAGGTAAAACATGTACCTTAAAAACATACATAATAGAAATAAGCAATCAGACTGTAGTGCAAATATTTTATGTGTCCATTAAAAGTATGCTCTCCTTTTAATGGACACTTATAATACCTCCTAAAAGCCAAATGTATTTGTCACAATGAAGCTTCAAGGAACTCCAGCAATTAAAACGTATACAGTGGCTCCAAAGCCGCCTTTATATTTGGTGATTAATCAACAGCACACATTTACATTTCTTTCAAGTAGCATGCACTCTGATGAGAAGGCAGGTTTCTTCTTTAGCTCTCTATCCTTCTCTCTGTTTCAATGCACAGGAGCCCTAACCCAGTATATTCAGTGAGTGGCCACTGGACCCCAGGTAAGGCTGTCATACTATGAAAAAGGACATTGGGGTGCATTTCCCTTGCTAGCATTAGGGCCCAGGTCACCCTTGATGTGCACAGAACAGGGCCCAAGCAATGGGGGGGTTGACTAGGGGCTAAGATGTGTTTTTTGTTGCTGCCTTTTACAGAAATCAGCAGAAAGCCTGCTTTGGTCATCTGGCCTAGACGTGATGGCCCCATGGATTGGGTAGAGTAGATAGCCTGCTTCGCAGAGCTGTAGGTATTGTTGGTGCTTCAGTTACATTAGGAGCCTAGAGCATATTTGCTATGGCAGTGTTGCTTTGGGCCTCAGAGCTATGGCCCAAGGCAGGGAAAAAATGAAGCAGAGGAGACAACTTGATTTGGGCATCTGAGAGATGAGGGGAGAGGGATGATGAGAGATAGGAAGGAGAGGGATGGGGTGAGACCCCATGTTGTTAACACAGTGCAGAGGAGACAGCTTGCTTACCAAGGCCGTAGCTAATATTAGTGAAGCAGGTCCAGTGGCACTTTGGCCAGGGGCCCTTTGCACCACATTTATGAATGTTTGACTTTAGAAAGTGGACATGAGGGCTCATTTTCCTTACTTGCAATAGGGTAGATGAAACCCTTGCCATGGCAACACAAAAATGGGGGCAACATGCCAGAGCTACTTTTAGCTTTCAAAAAGAGACAGAGCTTGTTTCAAGATTGAAGTGATGGTCAGGTTTGGTGGGGAAGGAGCGAAAGAAGGAAGAAGAAGAGATAGCCTACTTCTCAGGTCTACATTCATCATTAGTGCAGCATTTGGAGTTGCATTGGGGCCCACAGCACCTCAATTATAGGGACCAGAGCTTTTGGTAAATTCTGTTTATGTTTGATGCTGTTGCTCTTTTGTAAGTCACATATTTAGTGGCCAATTCCGATCTCGTTCAGAAAGCATTCCTACCGAATCGGTTCCGGAATGCCTTCTGAATGACTCGGATTGGGGGAATCCGACCGAGTGAGTACGATGCATCCGAATGCCTCCGGATACGATTCAGTCGGGCTCCCATTGACTTCAATGGGAGGCTCTGTTCGGAACGAGAACACAGGCTCCCATTGACGAAAGGGGTGGTTGGGGAAAATCGTGCAACCTGTGGCAGGCACCCCATGGTGCCTGCCACACTGTGCATGGTTGGAAAGGGGGGTCCCTTGGGTATCCCCACAGGCCCGATTTGGAGGGCCCCGAGTGAAGGGGGGCCTGCTATGAGCCCCCAAATACCGATTCCGGCAGTCGATTCATTCCAAAGAAACCGATTCAGAACGGCTGTCCGAATCGGTCATCGTACTCACTCGCTCGGAAAAACGAGTCCATAGAGCTGTATGATTTGGCTCTGAAAAATGTGACCTGTCTGAATGCCTTTCGGACAGCCCTACCGGTTTCCAGGCATCGTACTTGGTCGTTCGGAAGTGTGTCCGATTCGGTCGGATACAAGGGCTCCAGATCGGATTCGGCAATTCTGAATCCGATTCGGAGCCCTTCTGAACGACATTGGAATCGGCCCCTTAGTGTCAATGATGAGCTACAGAAAAACATTCCTGAAATCATCTTATAATCCCTCCCCCCTGCGATCAACTCTGCTCTCCCACTACCCTAATAGTTGCCATAAAGTTTTGAGGGGGGCCGATCTTTAAAACATTTTGCTTCGGGGGGCTCAGAGCAAAAACGTTTGAAGACCTCTGATTTATAGGAAGAAGTAACAGCTTGTTGTCGGCACGTTGCACAAATAAATCCAAAGGGAAAATACAAAGGATCGGGGCTGTCTGAGTCCCAAAGGACAGGGGCTGTCGTGCAATAAAGGAAGCCTTCACAGGACAATATTCAAAGTTAAAAAAACATGAATATTTATTCAAAATTATGAATCATTATAGAAGGCAAACAGTAGTTAGTTAGCCATGTTCAAATCAGCAAAAATAATGCTTAAAATAAACTACTTCAGGGGGCGCCTAAATTATTAATAAATAATTATCACCTTTAACATAGCAACATGTGAAATGACATTGCAATATTGAAGGAATCTAAACAATAAACTATTTAAAATTAATAGAAAAAAATTTGTGGTTGTAGGCAGCAACAGCCTTGATTATTACAACATTACAAGAACATCTCCAACATGCCTTTCTCTGAAGCACACATGAACTGAAACAGTACAAGAAAATAACACCATGAAACATATCCCATTTAGACTATTTGATGGAAAAGAAAAACACAGAAGGAAAACATGAACTTTAAAAAAAACATGTTTCTTCAACTGTCAGCCAAACTGAGAAGGGTCTAGTGAATTATGTTTGTGGCCTAATTATGGCAATATAATCACACATAACTAAATAATATTTTCTAATTAATAGAACACTCTGTCAAATCCCCCCTGTTGATTTTTGAAATCATCACAGCCTAACCACACTATTCTACACTAATTCATATGTTAATAAAATATCTAGAAAATTCCTGATGCTTTTGGACAATATCCAGAATGGAATTTCTGCTTCTTCTTCAGTGCCATTCAATGCGCTTGTATAATTTCAGTTTTATAAAATGAGTTCTACTTTCTGATTCCAAAGAAGTTGTCAAACCGAATCTAGGGATCAACTCCCTTAATTCAAGCTTAGGTACAGCAAGAGCATCACATCTCCTATATGAAATCTTGTGAAGAGGCCTTCTAATTTCTCTATTTCATTCATAGCCACATTTGTCCTTCTACCTTTGTTCACTAATTCAAAGGTGGCACATCTCTGACATAGTACCTATGAAAGTTTCCTGAAATGTGGAATTAAACCAATATTTCTTAAAGATTCATAACACACCATCACATCCTACAAGCGTATGCCAATAAATGTATCTTGTCATCTGCGACATCATGGAATCAGGTAGTACAGCCCTACCGTTTTTGACATCCAAACTTCAAGAGTCTTGCAGCATGCTCTTGTAATTGCAAGCAATTCTGCCAATTGTGCTAATGTTACATTACACAAGTATGATGCTTCCAGAACATGTGTTATTGTACACTCTGCCTATGCTGCTTGAAGAGTTCCATAATAGTTTGGCAGACAAGAACTATCCACAAATCAAATCAGCCAATTCAAGTTCTACATCTTGAATATATGGTCTTGATTTGGTGCACAACTCTGTCACATCAATTAAATCATGGTCACCTCCATCTATTTTGTTGTGAACCTTTTTCTTTGGCAATGATAGAAGTGTTGCAGGATTCAGAAAATTGCAGTGTTTAAATGAAATGTTCTCTGCCACCAGAATAATATACTTAGTTAAGCAACTATTTGTAAGATGTTGAGTATGTGTACAAGTCAGCAATGCCTCAACCGGATGTAGAACCAGTACGATGACAGTGTGTCCCAGCACAGTCAGCTCACTTTGTACATTTATCAATGAAGTCACTGCAATGCTCTTCATACACCCCAGAAGCACAGCGGCCAATGTATCAAGTGTGGCAGAAATATGCAATTGGCCCTTTCGTTCCACCCCTCCATGCAGCTGTGTCAGAAATGAAAGTGTGCACCCTTTTCCTTTATGTCAAGATAAATAAAAGTCTTTCTTGTAATTTGGCATTCCTGGAGCAGGGGAAGTAGCTACACATGCTGTGTCTGAGCTCTATAAAGGCTTACATATATTCACTGTCCCAAGCCACCAGGTTCCTCACATCACTGTGAGTCCACCTCTGTAAAGGCTTTGCAATTATGGAAAGGTTTGTAATTCACTGATGACAGAAGCCAGCCATCCTTAGAAACATCCTCACTTCTCATTGTGTTATTGGTTGGTTTATTTTCAGAATCGCAGAAATGTGTTTTTTGGACACATTTCTTACCCCCTTCTCAATTTGGTGTTCCAAATAAATAGCCGATAATACTGTAATTCTGAAGGAGATACTTTATGTCCATTTTCAGCTAGATGATTCAGCAAAACAATTGTGTCTACAGCCCTCTCTCATTTTGGCTTCGACCAACAGGTCATCAATATATTGGTCACAGGGCACATTTAGGCTTTCCAGATTCTTCTTCAGGATTTGTGAAATAATTGATGGACTTTCTGTATACTCTTGTGTGAGTCTACACCAAACAATAATTATATTTCAGAATCTGAGCACAAAAAGATATTGACTATCCTCATGAAGAGGGATTATGAAAATTACTTTACACAAACCTACTCAAGCAAACCACTTGGATTCTTCCGGGAATCTGAAACAATGTTATTGCAGGATTTGGTACCACAGAACAACAAGGAATGACTATATCATGAATTTGACCTGAAGGCCTATTGCCATTGAACTACCTTGGATGTGGCATATTCTGCACCAAAGCTGGTATGGCAGCGACAGTTGACTGTCTCATCCAATTCTGTGCCATATGGTTCACATTCTGCTGCACTGCGGAACCATTTGACACTTAGGGCTCAATTCCGATGTGGTTAGGAATGGCTCCGGCCCTCGGTCGGAGCCATCCTAACCTCATCGGACATGCCCTTTTGGATTCCTTTCCGACTGAGCCATTCCAATGGGCTTGGTCGGAAAGGAATCCGACTCGGTTTCCCGGATGGCTTCCGACGGGCTCGGAGAGCCCGTCCGCCATCTGGAAACCTTTCAGTACTCCCCCGGCTGGCTCTTTCTGGCCGATGGAGTACGATGGCAGTTTCCCACTGCCTTTCTGTGCCAGCCTTTCCGACACAGAAAGGCACTGGGAAACTGTCTTTTGGGGCCCCCATGGGTGCGAGGCCGCTGAATGGCGGCCTAGGGTGCACCGATGGTGCCCCCCTGTTGATCGCTGCACCCGGTGGGAGGCACCTTGGTGTGCCTGCCACAGGGTGCAGGGATGAACTGCACCTCTGCACTTTTTGATGCGAGCATGCATTCCGTTCGGAATGCATGCTCCCATTGTTAAGTATAGGATTGCTACCGAACAGGGTTCAGTCGCATCCTACTTGTAGGTCTGGACCCGACGACAAGAGGTCGTTCGCTTCCAGTTCCTGACCGATGTCAGACGGGCTCCTGTCGTCCGACATCGGGATCGGCCCCAAATTTGTAAATCACTTTGGATTAATCCTAAACTCTCATTTCCAGTGACCATTTTTCCCACAGCTGTGGCAAAGGCCATTTCTCACCCATGCATTTTTCACAATTTGATTAGGCATGTTATTCACAAAACCTCTACATCTGCCATGAGTACCACCATTTCCACCTTGCACAAATTGTGCACCATTGCCTTGTGCATTAATACCTTTCACACCAGCATTAAAACCATAGCCAGGTGCCTGAAACCCACCTTGGCCACCATTTTTTAAAGAACTTTGTGCCACAATCAATTTCTCCTTCTTCACCTTCTTTTTAGCATTGCAACAATTACTACAATACTTCACATAAGCCAAAATCTAATCCAATAATTGGGCCTGCTAATACATCAAATTTTGCTCAATATATGTAATTTAATTACCGGGCGCAGTCTCAACACAAAAGCCAAAATGGACGCAGATACGCCGCCTTTTGTAGGGTCTTCAACTCACTAAACTATCTGTAAATCTTCATCAATCTCCCATAATATGCATTTACTGATTCACCTGGATCTTGCCTCTCTCTCATGATCTTTGGCCAATTTACTTGTTTCTGGGGAACCTTTCTTTTGGAATTCTCAAAAACCTGATCACTTTCTCCAGAACAATTGGTGAATGCTTATACTGAGGGACTTCCCACTGTACTATGGTCTTATATTCAGCCCACAAATCTTGAAGCACAACAATTGAAAATAAAGCTTCCAAATCTGTCCAAAGCACTTGTGAAATGGTTACACTCCTTTCCACCTCTGAATTACAATTTCTCAGGCTCTCCCCAGAGCTTCGGGAAATTATTTGTAAATGTGTAAAGATTACTACTTGACAGAGGTGCGTGCACATATGATCCTCTCTGTACTTCTCTCAACTTAAACTCTTTTTTGAACAACCACTTCACATTTGGAATCACACAAAATCAAATTTTTCTTTGCTTTGCTATATTTTGACACCTCACACTCCATCCATTATTTTTAATACTTTGTCATATCCTCCCATTTTTTTATGGTGCCTATTAGATCTAGAAGAGTTTCTGGCAATGTTTTGGAATTCTAATTCATTAAATCATTTACAGATAGCCCTATTTTACATGACTCACGAATTTTCTTTGTTTTAAACCCACTTTCAATTCTGTGGCCAGTTCCTGAAGTTCCTCACATGCGAGATGAGCATGTCTTTCTTCTTCTGCACCCAAAAATGCCAACTCATCCTCAATATCCTTGGAAATGTTGTCTTTATAAGTTCCTGTTTCTGCTAATATTTCCAGATCTCCTTTGAGTTTGAAAGTATCAAACTCTATGACTTTCGCCTCCATACGTGAAGTCAAACTAGACACTAGCTCACCTCTTCTGATACTCAGCTCTTCTGCTCCTATCTCTTCCACCTACACATGCCCATGAACCTCGTTATAGGTAGTTGTTCTCACTTTAGTTTCAATAATATGTCCATAAACTCATCCTCTCCCTCAGTAGCACTCTCATTCTTTTCCATCTCATTCTTGTTCTCCTTTTTGTCATCAATTGTTTTCTTTTAGTACAATTCGTCAATAATTACATGGAAAGCACCTATAATTTGGAACACTTACTATCTTCATGCCATCTTCTGTAAACTCAATCTGAGATCCATCCAATGGTAGACACCCATATCACTTTATCCTTGTAATATTTTCTTATGTGCTCTTTCATTCGCCATATAGTTCCACTCTTTCAAGGCTTCAAACTGGTCAGGTCTGTGGCTTCATCTCAAACATGCCATACCTCAACTTCTCAATCTTTCTGACTTCTAATGCATCATGCACAAGAAACTGTAATATTTTGTTGTAAGCAGTAATTCTACTCCGCGCTTTAAGTCACAAAAATGTATGTAATCCGTGGTCCAAAAACGTTTCATTGGTAGTGGTACCAATTGAGGTGTAGAATCTCCTCCGTTAGCAGGAATCGTAGACTTATCAAAAATCTCAACCTAGCTCACAGTATATGCAATACTAATAAAACAATTCACAATACAATTTCAAAACGAGACTTGAAATGTAATACATCAACCAAAACAAATAAACCTTTGCCTACTGGGATATGGGACAGAAAAATCTAACTCACAATAGAAAAGGGAAAATCACCTTTAGTGCTTTCATTCACATTAAGATAGACTCTCAACCAGTGGTAACCCATCTTAGAGTCAGCGTATCTATCCTTATGCACATATGAAATAAATATTACTACCCAAATTAGTTCATACATAGCTAGACTACTAAGGGTTTCAAAGGATTTAAACCAAGATGACTTAAACCTATAACCCGATGTGATGCCATGCTCCTTTTCAGCAGACAAACTTAAATTATTATTCCCAGATCTTGGATTTCCATAAATATATAAATAAGTTCAGAAATCTTTGCACATAATTCACACAAAAATCACAATATCTCTTCACCACGAGAACAATTTAAAAAACTTCAGCAATTGGGACAATACATTGCATTACAATGTTGCTTCTGACTCACCCGCAAAACGAACACACAAACACCATTGTCATAATACAACACTTTTCATGTACCACATTGTGCGGTTTGCATACGCCGCAAAAACAATAAACTCACTCCAGCTCACACATCGGAAAACAACACAATCATGAGCCGCATAATGCAATTCAACATGCAAGACAATTCATTTCACAAAAACTCCCATTTATGCAACTGACCGGAGCCTCAACAGGTACTACTGGTCAAGTACACCAGTATTAATACATAAGATTCCAACATTCCTTACCTTTTGGCAGTTTTTGGTGTGCAGATTTTAAATTAAATGTTGGACTAAAATTTGCACCTACTAATTTTCACCAAAATTCTGCTCTTTTTGCCCAAATTCTATACCAGAATTCTGAAGGGGATTTGTACCAATAAATTCAAAGGGTTAATTAGCAGTTTCAGGGCCGTGTGAGTCCCAAAGGATGGTGGCCCTTTTGTAATAAAGGAAACCTTCACAGGACTATATTCAAAGCAAAACCCATGAAGGTTTATTCAAAATTATGAATCATTACAAAGGGCAAGAATCAGATAGTCATTTTTGACTAAGCAATAATAATGCATGAAAATAAAGCCAATTGTAAGAGGTCATAGGGAAATAACCCTTAATCAAAATATAGTTCAGTAATGAACAAGCATAAATCTACTCAGTACGTAAGTCAAGAGTAAGAGGTAAATCACCAGCCAGTCTAATGTGCAGATTGTCAGTTCAAAAGAAAACGTCAAATTATAAAGTCAGATAACAGTCCGACATGGGAATTGTTTACTTTGAAGCAAGGAAAGTCTTCTAAGAAAAAATCACATAACAAGACTGTCATAGAGTCTGCTTTTGTAGAAACAAGCGAAAGGTCTGGCACTCTTGCAAGTCTCAGAAAAGTCTGGCACACATCCAAGAGAAGGCATATTTTTCAGTTACAGAGAAGTCAAAAACAATGCCCTCGCCATAACGTGAAGTGGTATCATAGGTCGGAACTAATAAAGTTACATGACCTAAACCAATAAACTTCACAGAAAGTGTGTTTCATAAAACAGTCTACATCAAGGACTGCCTACATTTTTAATAAATAATGATCCCCTTTACCCTCCAAACAAGGAAAAATGCCATTCAGTCGATGTTTGAAGTAGGCCTTTCCTAGGTTGTGGAGGGCTTTGTAGGCGTGCATGAGGATCTTAAACTGGCACTTCTTCTGGATGGAGAGCCATTGGAGGTCTCTCAGGTGGGGGGCGATGTGGGCTCGTTTGGGGAGGTCCAGGATGAGTCTGACTGCAGCGTTCTGTATGGTCTGGAATGTTCTGAGAGGCTGGCTGGAGATGCCATCACTTTATCATTTGCTTTTTGGCTGAGTAATTTCAATTCTTTGAGCTCAAGGTTGCCAGTAATATAAATGTGGTGCAAATCATAAACTAATACCAAATTAGGAGGATATGAGGTCCAGAGATTAGGTTTTCAATTTTGAATCCTATGTTTCGTTCCTGACATTCCCACCTCACTTCCCTGCTAAATCATTGTGAAGCACTGCATCTCCCTGTACGTCGGGCACCTTAACTGCCACAATGGAGAGTGACCATGAGTAAGAGCTTTAATATTGATCATTGTTTTAATTCTTGAAACATCTGAGACAATTCCACTTCAAACACCTTTGGTACAACATTTACAAATCTCACTCCACAGGGGCTGTCGCTTCTCCAAATTTTAAATCTTTCACTTTGGCCTGAGACAAACATCCATTTCTTTTTTGCTGTTCATTGGTTCTCTGTCTTGTGGGCCAGCAGATTAATTCTGAGTGCTTCAAACCTTGTCCTCATTAGGCATCAATGGCACTCCTCTCTCATCGAACTCTTACATATTTGGGTCAAAATCCTGGGACTTCTCTGAACATCTTCCACTTCTGCCAAACGGTATTAAACTTGATTCTTTAATAGGTCCCTCATGTTCCCTCTATATTCTCCATTACATTTGATAATAATAACTAAATATTCATGACATTGCCTCTCATAACCTCTGACTAGTCAAAGTCAAAAGTTCTTTATTCGGCAGCTATTACAGTTAACCATAAAAGCACAGTTCATATATCAGAAATATAAAACCATCATTCCAGCTTAAAATTTTGTAAAATAAGTTGAATCACATCACAATTGATTTTCGGGACCTAAAAACACTTTTTAAAAAGGCAATAACGGATACAATAATAAAATAATCCTCTAACTGTTGAAGAATCATAAAAGCGGGATAACATTGTCTGAAACCTAATTTTTTGAGCACAGGAATGATCCATCTCCTTCTTGGTATAGAATAAAATTTACAAAAAAACAATATGTGTATCATCGATTGTGCCGAAATCTCGTCACATGGGCAATTGCATAAATTTCTCGACCAATCATTCTGTACAGGAAAACTAAACAATCGATATAAAATATTCAGCCTAAAACGTGTCAGGAGAAACCTTTCGTAATCATCGGTAATAAGGGAAATATATGGCTGCATCTTAAAAGTAACTAAAACCGGAAAATATGCTTGCACTGTTGGTTTCTTTAATTCAATAGTAGTCCTCACTTCACCCAAGTAATGCATACAACTTACTTTTAAGTCTTTCCTTGATACGTTTTGCATGGTTTGCGGATCTTTAAAATATTCAGGATGACCCAGTTTAATCAAAAACTTTTTGACATAGGTTAGCCATCTTATATTTCTGACCCCATCTACTACCATGGCATCCTTCAGTATTTCCCTATTCAATTCTGTCTCATCTGCGGTCCATACTCTGTGCCACAAGAGGACAGGCTGTATCTTAATTATATCCTCTAAATACGGTACCCCGAGTTCTTGGTGGCAAATATACGTTGAAGTGCTATCTGGTACTGCCAAGAGGTACCTCAAAAACATATTTTCTGCAAGCTGTAAGGCATTAACCCCTATAAAGCCCCAAATTCCTGCTCCATACGTAGCTATGGATACACATTTTGCCCTATAAATTGGTAAAATTTCTCCGGGTGCACGTCTTCCTAATTTTTTGCAACAATTTAACAGTGCCATAATCGATTTCACCAATAGCAGCCTTCTTACTTTAATCGCCGATGACCACATCCCTAAATCATCAAATAAAATCCCCAAATAGGAGAAGGTCTTAGTGCGCTCTATAGCCTTTGAGTTTATAAAAATGGTCATACTTTTCTTTTTTTGTCCTCTCCCACAATTCATTGTAAAGGTTTTAGAACAATTAACCGCGAGCCCCAAACTCGCCATAAAGTTAACAAAGGTATTTACCACCCTTTGAAGACCCAGCGGTGTGCGGGCCATTAGGACCGCATCGTCCGCATACAGGAGTGCCGGAATAGGGCGTTTGGCAGCTATGGGTAATCTTTACACTCCTGTATTAATACTGATTCCAAACTATTTATATATAGTGAAAAAGGAACGGGGCAAGAATGCACCCTTGTCTTACTCCTCTTTTAACACTAAAGTGCTCAGTACATTCACCGCCTCTCCCAAATCTAACCCTAGCCCTTGCACCTGAATAAAGCTGCCTCAAGAAGGTGATTATTAAAACATTTACACCCATCTCCTTTAAAACCAACCAGAGCTTCTCATGAATGACGCAATCAAACGCTGCTGTTAAATCGACAAAAGTTACATAAAACCTCTCTTTTTTGCTTTTGTGTATTTTTCTAAAATAATGTGTAGGTTTAGTCCCTGTTCTATTGTGCCCATTCCTTTACGGAACCCATATTGTAAATCGCTTAAAATCGAGTGTTCCTCTGCCCACCCTTGCAACCTATCTAACAAGACTCGACCCACAATTTTAATTGTAGAGTCCAGTAAGGAAATAGGGCGATAACACGCTGGGTTTACCCTATCCCCTTTTTTAAAAATGGGCACTATAATTGAATCGTACCAAGTCGATAAAAAACCTTGAGAACAGCAAGCGTTGAAAACCTGTGTTAACAAAGGACCCCAAAGAGGTAAGTTAAACTTAAAAAGGTCCACTGGGATACCATCAGGTCCTGCCGCCTTCCCTCCTGAGCTTGAATTAATTGCCGAGCTAACCTCCTTAAGAGTAAAATCTATTGATAAATCTGATGTACTTAGAGATTTCGAAGTATCCTCAGCACTTAATGGAATTGCTTGATCGTCTAGAGATAGAATACTATACAGATTGGAATAGTGTAATATCCATTCGGGTTCAGTGATGGCAATCTCTATAGTGGCCTTATCATTTTCTGCTAAGAAAGGTGCATTAACCGCATTCCAAAAAGCTGCGGAGTCCCGATTAACCGAGGCATCGCGCAGCGCTTGCCATGCTTCCTCTCTAAGCGCCAACTTTCTATCTTTCACTGCCTTCTTATATTCACATCTAGCGTCTCTAATATTATCACGATTTCTATCCCCAACATGGAGGGCTCTTTTAAGTTTGGAATGGGCCTTTGTACAGCTCTTATCAAACCAGCCAGTTTTTTGTTTCGATTTCTTGCTTGGATTCACATAAAGTGTTTCCTTAATGAAACTTGAAATAACTAAAAAATTATCTATAATATCCTGATGAGTTGATCTGTCGTCCAGACAGGTTAAAAACATATCTTTACAATTCAATATCACCTTTTTGGTAAAGGTCTCAGAATCCACATTATCCCATTTCAGTTGGTAACCATTTTGCCTGCTCAAAGAAATATTCTCCACAAAGTGGGTAGAGTCTTTCCTAATACCAACACTTTTGGTATTCACCTTCATAATGAAGCTAATGGGAAAATGGTCACTAAGCGCCAAATCATGCACAATAAAATCATGTAAACGGGTGGCAAATCTACTTGAGGCCAATACATAATCAATAGTGGAAAAGGTCCCTCGACCATTATAGGTAGGCTGAAAAGGGACCATGGGCACACATAAATCATTGATAAACCCAAAATCAAATGTAAACAAAATGTCATTCAGGAGATCACCATAAGGTGTGTGTGGAAATGTGCAACACTGGGCCCCTGATCATACGATATGCCACATACCCCATTGTTCCTGTGCTGGCATATAGGGGAATTAAAGTCCCCACCCCAAATAAAACAGATCTCCTTTAACATACATGATTGTAATTTGTGTAAGTCACTATTCACTTTTCCCAATAGTCCCTCAATTTGCTCGGATGATGCATTATTATAAAAGTTCAATAAAATAATACTAAAAGCTTGATCTATATGAAGACTGATGATCTGATAAAACTGATCTGTGACATTAAAAACAATTTGTCTTAAATTCAAAAAATTTGAAATATAAATACAGAGGCCACCTTTTGCTCTTCCATGTATTGATGGTACTGCAGGCGTATGAAAGGTTTTATACCCACAAATATGTGTTGACTGTTCCACCCAAGTTTCTTGTAGACTCAAAATGTCAAACTTACTCACAAAGTCATACCATAATATATTAGATACCTTTGTCTTTAAACCCGCCACATTCCAGAACAAAATTTTACAAATATCTTTTACTCCCAAACCCTTGCTGTTTCCTCCATAATCCCCTTGCTTCTTTGGTTTTTCCGCAGCTAATGCTATGGAAGGGGGGCTGGGTCAATCAGGGGATCTAAATCTAAGTCATTTGCAAACTTTATGATGGTAGGCATAATTGTACTAGATGGAGAAGTAAGGTCAATACTAACTGGTTTTAACTTCTCACGCGGGTTAAGGGTGGTCTTTACTAATTCCGTTTTATCATACGATGTGAGAACACCCTTTGGTTGTCAATCCACTGATTCCAGGTTGGCGAGTGCCTCAAATCGGTTAGAAGTTAAAAGGTTAAACCCACGATTATGATGCCGAAATTGGGCACCCATATCACTTAAATCAGCACCAGATAGGTGCTGGTAAAAGTATCCCAATGGTACCAAATTAACACCTTGTGCCTGTAAGCATTGATTACCTACTCTAGTCAGAATCAATCTAACTAACTGTGGTGTTTTGAAGGTCAGCACTAGGCAGTCCCCTATCTGATTCTTTGGCCCTTTTCCTACCCAACTCACTCTTCTGATCATCTTAAATTCGTTAAATAGTCTCTCAGTAAGGCCCGTCCTTACTCCTAACCACTGCAGAGCCTTATTCCGCTCCCTTTCCCACGCCTCCTCCACCCTATTCTGAAGTTTGGGAACATTAATTAGGACCACAACATATGGTATCGCTGCCGGTGGTAGACTCAGACGTGTTACAAATCTATCAGTTTCAGCTATGTTCGTATTACTATGTATCTTTCGGCTATTAGATACTGGAAGATGTACAATCCTGTTAGGGGATGTCGAGGCAACCAATGGTGGAACTACTGAGTGTACCATGGGGATGTTTTGTACGATCATCTGTGAAACAGATGTCGTATCCTCGGGAGGGCCAGAATTATTTCCAATGTCACATAGACCCCTGCATTTTGAAGGATTTTCCTGATTTACTAATTGAGCAGAAGACTGATGAATGAGAGGCTGGGATTTAACTAAACTTTTAGTTAAAATCTCTTCTATTAGGCCCATCCTATGTGTTAAACCGCCTAGGCTTTCCCTCAGAAAAGTATCTAAATCGTCCAATTTTGTTTTTAAATTTATGACCTCACTCTGGGTACGCAAATTATCAATAGGTTTTGATTTACCCCTTCTAGCTGTGTTATTTTTCGCTAATGAAGGTTTATCCCTTTTAGAGTTTTTCGGCTCTTTAGGTGTTATCTCACTGTCCGTCAAACTCTTATCCCTCTTATGTGAGACAAGCTATCCGGGTTTCTAGCCCGCTTTATCCTAGGTTGAATATCCAAATCTTCATCGCTAGTTGCTATATTATCCTGTATATTTACTATACTACCATTCACCCTTGATAAACCACAGGATAGCGATAAGGGTAAAGATGAAACGGGCCCTTCATTTGATATATTGGGCGTTGGGGTTCCCCCTCCCTCCCCGGAATACCTGGATTAAGAGCTTCCTCTACTGTGACAATCTGACGCTCAATTGCGCCCATTGCTCCCGTGAGGTAACTAAGCAGACTTTCGCGTGGATGCTTCCCTAAGTCCTTTTGCTTTTGCTTTGTTATGGTAGCACTTAATGTTTTTCTCTTCCCCATCGTTTTCCAAAATATCACTGTGCCCTCGTAAATCTCCTTAATGAGGAAAACAGACAAAGCTAATCTAAAACACTTTTAGGGAACCCCGCTCTACCCCACTAAACATTTACACAATATGTTATTTAGTTCCTATGTTACAACGTGCTGTGGATATTCTCCCTTTCTAGACCTAGAGAGGATGATATTATGTCCAAAGTACCTTTTATTGTGGGCTTTAGAGCCGTGGCCCAGTCCAGTCTCTGGCAGTCTATGCCGGGCTAAGACGGGCCCGTCTTGGCCCGGTCTTCGCCCGGGCCGAGCCCGCGCGCGTCCCGCGTCGCGTGACCGCCGCGCTGCTTTTCAAGCCCCTCCAGGGGCTCTGGGTAAAGTGCTCCGTGCGTTGATGTCGAGGGCTGGTCAGCAATGTCAGTTTCCTTTAGAAGCGGTCTCCCACCTCACGTGATCGCCGCGCTGCTTTCAAGCCCCTCCAGGGGCTCTGGGTAAAGTGCTCCGTGCGTTGATGCCGAGGGCTGGTCAGCAATGTCAGTTTCCTTTAGAAGCGGTCTCCCACCTCGCGTGATCGCCGCGCTGCTTTTCAAGCCCCTCCAGGGGCTCTGGGTAAAGTGCTCCGTGCGTTGATGCCGAGGGCTGGTCAGCAATGTCAGTTTCCTTTAGAAGCGGTCTCCCACCTCGCGTGATCGCCGCGCTGCTTTTCAAGCCCCTCCAGGGGCTCTGGGTAAAGTGCTCCGTGCGTTGATGCCGAGGGCTGGTCAGCAATGTCAGTTTCCTTTAGAAGCGGTAACCTCTGACTAACAAAACCAAATGACTGACTTCCTTAAATTCAGTCAACACTGCTTTGCCATACAACAACATAAAGAAACCAAGACTATCTGCTTCTCATCTTTCTTTTCTTATTCATTCCTGTGATAAAAAATCACATTAGTTACTGAACTTCTGCTCCTATTTCTGCCAGCAAAGAACCTGATGGTTTCTTTCAACATCCATTTGTCACTAGACACGGCAACGGTCACTACTTATTCAACATCTGGTGGATGCCACTTTCATTCAATGAAAGCCTTGACCAATTATATATTTGATTCAGCAGGCTTCATTATTTTAACAGTCTCCTTATCAGCTTTTCACACTACTTGTTACTACTTTCAGTGCCAGAGTGGAGGTTTTTTCAGCCTCCATTGGATCTCTCCCACATCCTCCTATTAGCAGTAGGCTAGTTACCGCTCTAAGAAAATGCATATGTTCCTTGTCTCAGCTTTCAACACATCACATCACATGGCTAAACACCCTCCACCTCTCAGTTGTATGATTTAACTTTTGTCACATTTAATATCCCAATACCTTTATTTTCCAACTTTAGTTTCATTCTACCTTACTTCACCCATCTATCCATAACATTGATATTACATTTACTTTGTACCTTTACTTTGCCCTACCTTCACTTTTGTCCCTAAGCTCTACTCTACAGTGGCTACTCTACAGTGAACCGCTGCTTTAATCCTTGCCCTAACATCAATCTCTAATATTTTTTAATTATTTGATATATTCAATTACAATAACCAATCACTAACCCCATCCCCAAATTAAATTATATTATTTTTAATAAAATAAATTAAAACTAAGTCTAACCCTAAATCTATTTTTCATTCATTGAATTAAATTAAAAATGGATATATTGATTGATTGGAATACTAATTCTAACCCTACCCTTAAAATACACTAATGTTAATGATTCAATTCACAACACAAGAGAGGGGTCCTACTCACCAAAGGGACAGGACACCAACTAGACCATTAGTCTAAAAATAAAATTCCCTTTGGGATTTGAAGCTCACTCCACTTCTCAATCTCACCCTCAAATCAATCATACATATTAATGTTTCATTAATCACAATTTTAGTGCCGGAAACAAGGAACCAGTGTGAAAATATTTATTTAGTCAATATTTCTAAAACCATGTACATGTCCTGATTAAACGTATAAAATACAAAATTCTATTTTCTCTAAAATAATTACATAAAAACAATTTCATTGATAAATAGTACAGAGATACTTCTAGTTATCACAATGCCACTTAAAAATTTAAAAACATATAATCACAATGAAACAATTACAAAAATTTCATATACAATTCAAATATCACAATTTAATATTGAAACCATAAAACATTATTATTGTAAATACTTATTATACAAATCAATCAGATATAGATTTATTACGATTGACCAAAAAGAGCAACGCATTTCGGTGGCAATTATCGATCCAGCCACCTTCTTCAGGCAAATAGTCAATCAGTATTCTTTGAAAACAATCTCATCAAGAAAGAGTTCCAATACGATGGTAACTGCCGGTAGGCTCAAAACACTACTCAGTTTCCACTCCAAGTGGCGCCCCTTTCGTTTTTGTTTTGAATCCATATCTTACACCTATATTCCACTGTTTTAGGCTGAACAAAGGATTTGTTTTGTTTAATGATGAAAAACGGGTCATAAAATCATCCGATGTAAACTTTGGCTGATTCGCCTGATACCTGCTGTTAGGATTTCTATTCTGCTAAATTGTTTAAAAATTCCAAATTGTGCTGCTTATTGCAGACATATGTATGTATGCAGCTTCCTTCACAATTCCTCCTTATTAATCGACAAGTGATCTCTCCTCTATATCGGGATTTAAATCTCCATTTTTTGCACAACGGGAGTCCAACATCTCCCGTTGTGCAAAAAATGGAGATTTAAACAATTTAGCAGAATAGAAATCCTAACAGCAGGTATCAGGCGAATCAGCCAAAGTTTACATCGGATGATTTTATGACCCGTTTTTTATCATTAAACAAAACAAATCCTTTGATTCAGCCTAAAACAGTGGAATATAGGTGTAAGATACGGATTCAAAACAAAAACGAAAGGGGCGCCACTTGGAGTGGAAACTGAGTAGTGTTTTGAGCCTACCGGCAGTTACCATCGTATTGGAACTCTTTCTTGATGAGATTGTTTTCAAAGAATACTGATTGACTATTTGCCTGAAGAAGGTGGCTGGATCGATAATTGCCACCAAAACGCGTTGCTCTTTTTGGTCAATCGTAATAAATCTATATCTGATTGATTTGTATAATAAGTATTTACAATAATAATGTTTTATGGTTTCAATATTAAATTGTGATATTTGAATTGTATATGAAATTTTTGTAATTGTTTCATTGTGATTATATGTTTTTAAATTTTAAGTGGCATTGTGATAACTAGAAGTATCTCTGTACTATTTATCAATGAAATTGTTTTTATGTAATTATTTTAGAGAAAATAGAATTTTGTATTTTATACGTTTAATCAGGACATGTACATGGTTTTAGAAATATTGACTAAATAAATATTTTCACACTGGTCCCTTGTTTCCGGCACTAAAATTGTGATTAATGAAACATTAATATGTATGATTGATTTGAGGGTGAGATTGAGACGTGGAGTGAGCTTCAAATCCCAAAGGGAATTTTATTTTTAGACTAATGATTCAATTCAAACAAAATAAAATAAAATAATAATTACATCAAATAATCTTTATATTACATTAATTAATGTCCTGACCCTAAATTAAATTAAATAAAATTACTTTGAAATATGTATCCCTAATGCTAATTATATATTCAGCTTTTTTTTAAATATATTATTTTTTAATTGTATTCTATTATTATATTTTAATACTAAGATCAGCTCCTAACTGAGTAACACCAATAGATGTTACCCAAGGCTAGAACTCCTATGTTATTTTTTTCGCTACACAACATATTTTTAAACTATGAAGATAGACATTGTCCTACGAAGGGCCTGCTTCAGTTTTATGGCCTGGGCCCTGTGAAAACCTCTGACATTCCTTGGGGGATGGGGGGCAGGCTGAACTGAAAGTAAATACTGACCTTTCAATATCTGTGCTCTCTTTCCTGTTCCGTTTATATACATTTACTCATACAAATATGAAGCTCAGGTCTATAAGATACTGTATCTGACGGGAGGCAGAGCTTTTGAGCAAGCATCACTATATGACTGCCTCTGCAGTCACCATCCAGGGGGTTGTTAGATTGCCCCTAATGGAGGAAAATGTGACTATTACCAGGGTTTGACCTGACAAATGGCAGTTTGCCTTGGGTGAGATAAACAATACTTTACCTGCACAATACCCTTACTTTTATTCGTTATGAAAGTAAATATAATGCTTTTATGTGATTAAAGAAGGGCTAATTACATTTCAATCTATGTCTTGTAAAGTCATCAGTGCTAATTCAGACACCATCTGACATAATTAAACAAAACCTACTGTGCATACTGTACATGTTGATGCCCTTTAGTATTACCCATTCCATTACAAAAAAAATAATTGTTTCCTGTGTTGTTCTTTTTGCTTCAACAGGGAAAAATATGCAGACTTGGAGCGAACCCTACGAGCAACTATCAAGCAGTGCCTGACATTCGATATGACCCAAAGCAACCCATTTCACCCCGTGGTCTTGCCGGCTGCAGACTGTGTGATCCTTTACGGTGTTTTGGAAATTACAGCGACTGACAATGAGACCTGCGTCACGTATCTGAGAAAGATTATTGCTCATATTAAAGATGGAGGGCATTTAGTTTTATATGCAGCCCTTGGTATGTCCTTTTTCAAAGTTGGCCAACAGACGGTCCCTTGCTTTGCCTTCGATGAGCAGTTTTTGAGGAAAGCTCTTGATGAGATAGGCTATGAAATTCACGAGTTTTCTTCCCTGAATAGAACGGATCCTTCTGATGTTCGCTACTCCGACTTCAAAGCGTTGTTTGTCTGTGTTGCAAGAAAAAAAGGCAGCGTTTAGTTGTTTGATTGTGGCTACAGATTTGAAATACTCCATGTGTCAGAAAAGAGTCTAGATGATTGGCTCACGTAATGCTATGTTCTAAAGAAGAGCTTTCTCTATAACAGTCCTTCATCTACTCCTTCCCCCTCAAAGCTTAGTCAGGCGTTTCTGTCACTAATCAAGTAACAAACAGAAAGAGAGGCAAGGCACTAGAATAATGTCCACCTAAAATTGTCCTACATTAATTTTCATGCCATCAGGTAAAGAAGTAAGGGGCATATTAGCAAGACCCACGTTAAAATTATCGCCGTTTTAGCGGCAGTTTTCCTGCCGCTAAAACGGCGATAATGAGCTTGCTAATATGCGTTATAGAATTCCAATAGAAGCCCAGGTTAGATGTCCTGCACATCTAACCTGGGCTTCTATTGAATTCCATAACGCATATTAGCAAGCCCATTATCGCCGTTTTAGCGGCAGTTTCCTGCCGCTAAAACGGCGATAATTTTAACGTGGGTCTTGCTAATATGCCCCTAAATCTCTCAAATAATTTAAGCAATCATGGATGTGTTTCGATTCCAGTTTGGGACTCATCAGCGTGATTCAGACCGACCACTTGCAAAGCTGAGTAAACAAATGTGAGGAGAAACATCATGTGAGGAGTAGCATTTCTTGCTTTCATTTCTAACAACCCCCTAAACCAGTGTGGACAAGGTTACACATAAGTGAAAACTAGAGCTGCACATATCACCTGCGGGCGGTTCTGGCGTTCTCGTATCTCTGGGGGATATTGCTCTGCCACGCTACGAGTGGTCTGGTGCTTTTGGACTCACAATGCTGGGTCTGGCTCACCAGACCGGTTTTGTAAGATGCATATCTGCACCTAGTAAAAACAATGCCTGGGAGGGGAATGCACAGCCGGCAGAGGGACAGTCTAGCCCCTGCCAGCCACCTCCAGCATCATGGGGGGAAAAGGACAGACAATTGTATTGTTTATTGCCAAATCCAATTCACCCTAACAGCTCATAATAATCATATTAATAAGAACGCAAAGCAGTTCACAGTGCATGACATAAAGGGCCTGATTCACAGAACTAACTTACGTCAAAAACGTAAACGTAAACGTAAAGTTAGTACTTTTTAGGTATTCACAGAATACACTTACTCATTTTGGTATTCACAGAATGAACTTACTCATTTCGGTATTCACAGAAGTTAGTAGTCCTAACTTCTGTGAATACCGAAATGAGTAAATTCATTCTGTGAATACCAAAATGAGTAAGTGTATTCTGTGAATACCTAAAATGTACTAACTTTACGTTTACGTTTACGTTTTTGATGTAAGTTAGTTCTGTGAATCAGGCCCAAATTGTTTAGGGTTGGTCTACTGGTCCATCACTGTTCAATATTCTTGCCTAAATTTAGTCTGTATGGGTCAGAAAATTTTCCATGAGGGCCTGGCTGACTCCATATTGTCATGCAAGCTGCATGAGGTTAACTTATCAAAACTTGAATCATTTATATAGTCAGTACTTGGTATTGAAAACGTGATATGCATTTAGCTTGCATGGCGCACCCTGTAACTCCTTTGATGAATTACAAAACACTAAAATAATGTCAAAAATTCAGATTTTACCAAAAAAAACCTTTATATGTTTACTGCTAATTTCCAATGAGTGTAGAACTTTGTAATGCTCAAAAATTAATTTACATTAATGCCAAGCATTAAAGCGAAACTCGCGTCACTATGAACTACAAAAATCAGTTGAATGGCTAGAAACACAGTCACTATAAATAACACAAAATTCTCAAGGAAAATTAAATGAAGTGGAATATTAAAATTAAGCGACTGGAGTCCTCTAAGAAGTGACTAGTAAAATATGAAAAAACATACAATTGAATTGGTCAAGAAGCAGTCATTTTCTTAGCAGCAGAGCTTCTAATTTAAGAAATTCCTCATAAATCATAGCTATCCCTCCTCATTCCCTAAAGTCTCCATACCAATGGCTCACACCATCCTCAAAATGTCTTTGCTCTTTCCTACTCCACTCTGCAGTCTGGTACCAGCTTCTCCACCCATGCCCCTTTCTGTGTGTCTTGCTGTAGCCCACAGAATAACTCTTCTTTATGCTATCTAAAAGTTAGAGAAGATAAATGAATAAACAAAATCATTCTTTTTGTATCATGATAACGTCCTCTGCAGGAGTGGAGAAGTTCTGCTGCTCTTTGTAACTGGGTGCCAAGATGTCAATAGACCTAATCCATTGTTACTGCAGATAACTCACAGAAATGCAATGATTCCATTGAATATCTAATGATGTTACTAAGGCATAGATAATTCTCTTGATTAAGATGTTTTTGATAACATTTGTTGTCCCTGGCTGCTTCTCGTTTTGTAATGGCAAAGATTGCTTACATGTTCACTGCACTGCTGTTTTGCACATGTATACAGATGGATGTTCATGTACACATTTGTTTAGGCTACCGCACTATCACACGATGTCATGCCAATGGAAAATAGAACCTTTGAACCCAGCCCCTTCGTTCAATCCTTCTAGCCTTTAGAGCATAAGATCATTAGCTACAAAATACATTTCAATCCAATTCATTTCATTTCCAAGATTAAAACTACCAAATAATCACGTTAATGAATAAGATATCACTCTTTACAAAGGTGTGCTCACTATAGAAGTATGACTTTATAATTCCTTTCTGCAATTTTGCAGGAAGAAATTCTTCTGATATGTAAATTTCTGTTAATATTTTCATTTATTGAAGCTTACAAATGAATAAAGGGAAAACTTTCAGTATTATGTGTCTGAATGTTAGGAGGGAACTACCATGTGTGTGAATAGACAGATATAATATAAAGAATTGTGAATATGACAGAATATGGATCTTCTATGGTATCAAAATTGCAAAGACTCCATATCTTTTCAATTGTTATTTTGTTCCCTCAAACTACTTTCAATAATGTAGAATGAAACTTGCCAAGGTAAAGTTTGTAGACTTTAAAGTTTGTATCTTTAATTGCATTGAATGAGGAGGAAAAAAGAGGAATGTATATCCTCAGTCATAACATATGTATGTGCTTTGCTTTTTGCCTTCGGTTTTGCCACGTTACCAAATAGATTATAAGAAATCATCTTTGCCAACAAATTGTTAAGCAATAAAGAAAATAGTGACAACTACCAAATGTTAGTGCATTTTTCTTTTTTATGTAATGTATTGCAGCTACTTAATAAATTACTCAGTACTGCTATATTTATATATTGATTTCTTTTGGTAGTTTTGCATTGTTTTAGACATGTCACCTCACATACATTTTCTAGCAGGATGTGGACAGTGTCCTACAATGTCTCTGCAAACTGGGCCAAGTACACACCTTTTGCATTTAAATCTCAGTGCCAAGGTCGAGCAGTCAAAGGCTTTCCATGGACGTAGCTTGAGAGCAATAGCTCAAATGTCAACAGTCAACCAACAGACACAATAATATACTGTTCATCTCTGTGCTTTTCTTAGAAAAAGAAAAGTATTTCAATAGCACAGCAAAACATAACACTACACACAGAAATGAGTTCAGTTACAGGGTTCTCCAACACTATGAGATAGAACCAATTATGTTGCGACTGCATCCACCATGGGGTCCTAATTCGGGAGTGCAAGTTCATGCTCCACTACGGTGGTCTAGTACTGTGGCTGTAGATCCCACCTCTCTGCAGGGACTTATTACTGCAATGATACTCAGGGCAATAATTGGCTCTAGTCCAAGAACACGACTGAGGGGGTATTTTTAGGAAAACGCAAAATGTAGTTAAAATACATGTGCAGTATTAACGTGCAAATTTAAAATGAACCAAAAATACGTTTAAAAATGTCTACAATTGTACTAAGTACTCATACCGATGTACTAGAAACCAAAAATGGAAAACAGCCTTGCTCAACCAGTATTTTAACTAGAAATGTTGAAAGGTGCATAAAATGTTTAATTCCTGACCTTTACATGACATGATTTTCTAATGAATAAATGTTCACATAAACTCTGCAAAATGTGTCTGCCTACTCAAAAGAACAACTGATAACTCATGAATAGTTTTCTTTTTGTAAAGTAAAGAAGAAGTTCACATGTTAAAATGCAGCATTTATACTGAACTTGACCTCTTTTAACATACTTGTTTTATTTCCAAAGGATGATGTAGTCCAGAAAATGTTTTTTCATGTGCAGGATATTTCAGTTTGTACACAGTTCACTGTTAGCAGAAACATCCAGTTTACTTTATTAGAAGGATAGAGATAGGGGCGTGGCTTGACAAGATGGCCACGTAGACGTGACTGCGGGAGCTCCCCGGGACCAACAGCAAATAAATACCTAAATCCGTCATTAATCCTGACCCACGGCATGTCGGAGACCTTATAAAGGCAGACTCTCACCTTATGCCAACTTTGGGGCAAAATTGATTGACCCGTAGAAGTACCTCAGACGAAGAGGTGAAGTTCCGGGCCTGGTGGTGCTCTGAAGCCGGGCGGCAGCGAAGAGTCGGAGATCGCGGACCAGAGTGAGAGGAAGACTCCTGGTCGAGGTTGGGAAGGTGATATTCTGCGTCAACGGACCCCGATTACGGTGCAGGAGCGCCGCCAGCCCGAGCTCCGTTGGAAGGGCAGAACCGAGGCCCTTGGGGGGTTAGTGCGCCTGATCCTCCGGAAGTGCCCCGGAGGTGAGAAAAGAAGCTCCGGACCTGGCGAAGGTGTGGTGTGGGGGCCCGGCGATTGCAGCTCGCCTGAATCCTGGTGTTAAAACAATGGTGCCCGAAGAGACCGGGGGAGATCGACAGTAGCTGCTCTCCGCGGCGGCGGCGCACCAAGGCCGAGAAGGTTCGGAAGCCGGGGCCTTGCGTAACCATAAACGGAGGAGCGCTGAGACACATGGGGGTGGAGGCAGCTGTGTAAGACCTCACCCGGTGAGTGACTATTAGTAAAGGTGCAGGCGGCGCAGTAACGGTGAAGCACTGTAGTGCAGCCACTGGGAGCCCAATACATGAGGCGAGATTAAGGCAAATTAAAGCGCAGGAGTCTAACCGGTGAATTGGAAGATTCCGCTTTGGTAAATTTGGACACTAGGAAGAGCGGAAGAGGATCAGTGCAGTCAATCACGGCGTAGGAGTGGGGAACCCTAACTCGCAGGAAGGAGTCAAACATTGGGGTAGTTGTAACACAGTTGGCAACTTGAGTCGGAATCTACATCATGGGGAAGGAAAGGGGAGCAAAACCGCAAACCAATAAAATAAGTAATTAAGCGATGCCATTACAGCAGGGCCCGAGTCCCGAGAGGAGGCTGCGGGAGGAGGGGATCAGGAGGAGACACAAACAACAATGATTCCCCGTTGCTGGCGGATGTCCTGCAAGCGATCCACTCTACCAGAGCAGACGTGGTTCAGAGGATAGGCGCGGTTGCAATTGATGTGAATCTCCTCAGGTGTGACTTACAGAAAGTGGCTGACAGAGTCACTAATGCAGAAGGGAATGTAGAAACATTACAAACGGAGGTGCGGACCCTCAGAGATACGGTAATAGCGCTCCAAAAAAGGGTTACCCAGCTAGATGAATGAGCAGAGGATTCCGAAGGGAGATCCCAGAGGAATAATTTCCGCTTTGTAGGATTTCCTGAACGGGCGGAAGGCCCTTCAGTAGAGCTCTTTCTGGAGGACTGGATAGTAAAAGAACTAGCTCCCAAGCGTTTATCAAAATTCTTCAGCATTGAAAGAGCGCACAGATCAGTGGCAACCCCCCGAAGCCGGGGACCCCGCCGAGAGCGATCATTGCTCGTTTCTTCAATTATAGAGATTGAGATGTGATTTTACAGACCACACGTACCAAAAGCCCACCGCAGTTTGAGGGTCATCCTATCTCTATTTACCCGGATTACACTCAGCGTGTCCAAGATCAGCGGAAAACCTTTCTGAATGTTAAAAGGCGCCTACGAGAACTGAATATGAAATACAGCTTATTATTCCCGGCAAAGCTGAGAGTAGAGAAAGCAGGCCGCACCCTTTTCTTTTATTCGGCAGCTGAGGCCAGTGATTGGCTAGATTCAAGTGGAATGCCAGGGGCCCTCTTGGTTCCGTCCTCCGGTACTCCCTCAAGAACTCCCATGACGGGCAAGACTAATAATGAGAGAAGGCAAGGTGCACGGTCAAAATCGCAACCACGCATGGGCAGTCCTGGTAGAGTTTGAGTTTGTTCAGATGGTACTCTACAAACATCGGATACTAACACAGTGCAAGTATCCAGAACAGCAACTCAGAGCTCGGGAGGTGACCAGGAGCGGCAGGAGGACTTGACTAGGTGAACATGAAGGCCTACCAGACCCCTCCACAGAAGGATCGACGAAGGTTTGAGCAGGAGGGTAAAGGTGAGAGGGACTAAAAAGAACAAGTTGACATTTGGACATTGCACACATGGGAGCCGTGTAGTTAAATGTGAACTTGCTTAAAATATATTGCATTCCCCGGGGTGGTGAAGCCATCCCCCTTAGGGGTCGATTCCCGTGGAGTGAGTGGTAGAGGTTGCCTCACACCTTCTGCGGTGAATAGACCGCTGGCAACGCAATCAACAGGCTGAACTATATGACTTGGCAGTGTAACCTCAAGGTGGAGGAAGATAATCATGAGTATTTGAGTTAATAGTTCTTTGGGGGGAGGGGAGTAGGGCGGGCCTGTAGGCCGTTATTGTGAGAAGTTGGCCTGGCATATGCTGTCCACTAATTATAGTGGGCACCTTGCACCAGTCCAAACAACCCCTTATTGGAGATAGGTTAAAGACAACCTCATTGAAAGCTATCCTAGTGGTAGCTATGGAGAGCAGCCTTCAGGCTAAGTCTTGAAGGAATGTAAAGCAGCTTGTTTTACCAGTCTATAATCTCTTGAGTGACCAAATGAAAGAGCACCACACCAGGTATATATTCAAAATATATGTATTTATTGCTAAACACACCCCTCTAGTCTCTTTATGAGGCTAGAGTTCGAAGTACACAAGTTATAAGTTATTTAAACACAGTAATAGCACAAATACACGTTTGGGCCCTAGGGCGTACCAAACCATATACCAATAAAGTGGTATAAGAACCACGACTGAACTAGACACTAGGCCTAGAGCCTCTAGAAGTGCTTGGACCACAAGGAACCACCCAAGGTAGTGACACAGGGGACCCACGGGGGACGCGTGCAGTGTAAATACACAACCGCGATACGCCGTTAACTTCTATGGAGAAAGTCGCGATCAGGAAATTAAAGAAAAGGGACACTTAAAGGAGGACTTGGAGCAAACCCTTTGAGAACTAGGTCGTTCTAGAGTCTCTACCCACGGGAGCACCGGAGTACTCGTGTTACCTCACCCAGGGAAGCCGGGTGCATAGGTGCCTTTCGGGGTCGGGTTTCGTCGTCGATTTGAATGGCGATCTGCTGCAAAGTGCTGCTGGCGACCAAGTGGAAAGTGTCCGGGTGGATCCAAGAGTGGATCGGAGATCTGAAGAACCTGAAAGCAGAGGGGACAGAGTCTGGGTCACTAGCCAGTGACCAGGAAGGCGATGGACAGATGCCCACCGATGTCGCTTGCTTCAAGTGCGTTGACGGTCGTCTTGACTCTTCAGCCACGAGGTCCAGGAGGCGTTGTCGGCGACCAGGAGCAGGATTCGGGCTGGTACACGATGTTTGTCGAGTGCTGAGGTGTCGGCGACCGGATTGGACCCAACAAGCCTTGGCAACGGCAAGTCTCGATGAAGATGAAGATCGTCGATGGTGCAGACCAGCAAGGTCTGAGGAACTCACCCAGCAAGGGTAAGTGAGGGCAAGCCTGGAGCAACCAGGGAGCCCAAGAAGAAAAGGATTGGCCTTCGTGAAGGGCTACTAGCCAACGGGCTAGCGACCGCGAAGGAGCCTCAAGGCGTCGCACGTGGATCTGGCTCACAGGACACTCGTGGAGTGGAGGCCAGTGATCTTCGGTGCAGTTGGTGCTGGAGGCTAGGGCTACTCGGAGCCCAAAGCACGACTTCGTGGGAGACCCAGAAGAGGATGCACTAGCAAATGCGTGCGGTGTCCAGGGGTCACGGTTCCACGTTACCCACGACAGCTACGGGCCTCAGCTTTGCTGGGGACTCAGGGCAGCCTCGGGAAGTCTGGAAATCCACCTCTGGTGATGCAAAGACTTCGGCGTCCGACGGGAGCTTAGGCGATGCAGACCGGACAATTGCTTCTTTGGTGCCTGCCAAGCAGGGAGTCACTCCTTGACCCCAAGGGAGATTCTTCTGTCCTCTAGTCTTGAGTAGAGCGTCGAAGGTCCAGGATTCTGTTTCAGAGTTTCATCCAGGGATAATCTAAAGTCCTAAGGACTGGGTTCCTATACTTATACCAAGTTTAGGGGTTGGACTACTCTGTGGCCCCACCTATGGGTGGGTCAGGGCAGAGGGGTGGCTACACCCCTTTCCCTTTGTCCAGTTCGCGCCAAAGCAGGGGCTGCAAGCCCCTGATCCGGTTTGAACTGGGGTATGCACAGGGACACCAAGTGTGCCCCCAGTGCAGGACTTCAAAGCACCCGAAAGTGCTCCCGCCCAGCCCCAATACACATTATCCTGTCTGGGGAGGTGGTCACACCTCCCTGGGACAGGAAACCTGTTGTCCAGGCCTCCCCTGCCGGAGTTTCGTCCAGCAGCAGGAGGCCAGACTCGTGTCTGTGGCAGCAGCATCCATTTTGTGATGCCAGGGCTTTAGAAAGAAGTTACCGGCCAGGCCAGGGTTAACATGTCTCTCCCTCTAGAAGGGTGGAATGCTACCCCCGCCGCCAGAATTGGCGGGGGGTAGTATTCCAAGATGTTTGACACCAAACACGACATGTTTAGGTGCAGCCATTCCAAAGTTAGCATTTAACGCGAGGTTATAATGCGCTTAAGAGTATATGGTCAGGCTGCACTACAAACAGCATCAGAGAAGGGTCTCCGAACGCTGCAGAGGGGCCCTGCTCATGCAGGGGCACCCTCTCACATAGGAACCATGCACTCTGCCTTCAGGATTGATAAGGCCTGCCATAGGAGTGACTTATAGGTTTATATGTGTGTATGTATTTAGTGATATAGGTAACCTATATCACAGTAAAGGGTGCATGCACCACCTTACCCAGGCTGCAGTAGCAGACCTGTGGTGTCAGTTTGGATGGCCTTCCAGGGGTGGCATAATACATGCTGCAGCCCCTGGTAGGCCTCTGAGGTACCTATGCCCTTGGTACATAGTATACCATATACTAGGGACTTATAAGGGCACTCCAGATTCCAATCAGTGATGTGCCTAAGGCACATGGAAACCATTTTAGAGAGGAAGCAGCTAGGCTGGGGTTCTGATTAGCAGGGCCCCAGCCAGACTAATGTCGAAAAACAGTGAAGCATCAGCAAAAAGTGGGGGTACCCATGTGAAGCAGATCCTACTCTCCTACACAACCCCCCAAACGTAGGGACATTAAACTAACCTTGCCCAGTTAAGTCTTCATGTTCTAAGTGGAAGTACCTAGAGAGTCCATCTGCATTGGCATGGTTACTCCCAGGTCTATGTTCCACTGTGAAGTCCATCCCCTGTAGGAAATGGACCACCTAAGCAGTTTGGGGTTTTCACCCTTCATTTGTTTTAGCCATAAGAGGGGCTTATGGTCTGTCTGAACCAGGAAGTGGGTACCAAACAAGTATGGCCTCAACTTCTTCAGAGCCCAGACCACAGCAAAGGCCTCCCTCTCAATGGCTGACCAACGTTTCTCTCTAGGGGTCAGCCTTCTGCTAATGAAAGCTACTGGCTGATCCTGACCTTCTTCATTCAATTGTGACAGTACAGCCCCTACCCCCAATTCAGATGCATCAGTTTGAACAATGAACTTCTTGGAGTAATCAGGACTCTGTAGAATGGGAGCAGTGCACATGGCCTGCTTCAGGTCATCAAATGCCTTTTGACAGCTAACTGTCCACTGAACCTTTTGGGCATTTTCTTAGAAGTTAAGTCATTCAGGGGTGTCACTATTGATCCATACCCCTTGACAAATCTCCTATAGTACCCAGTCAGGCCTAAGAAGGCTCTCACCTGAGTCTGGGTAGTTGGAGCAGTCCAGTCCATGATAGTCTGGATCTTGCTCTGCAAAGGTTGAACCTGGCCTCCACCCACAAGGTGGCCCAGGTACACAACCTGACTCTGCCCTATCTGGCACTTAGTGGCCTTGATAGTCAGGCCTGCCTTTTGCAGGGCCTGTAAAACATTCCTGAGGTGGACCAGGTGATCCTCCCAGGTGGAGCTAAAGACAGCAATATCATCTAGATATGCTGCACTATAGGCTTCAGACCTGTGAGAACTGTATTCACCAACCTCTGGAAAGTGGCAGGTGCATTCTTCAGACCAAAGGGCATCACCACAAATTGATAATGCCCACTAGGGGTTGAGAATGCTGTTTTGGGCTTTGCAGTATCAGCTAGTCTGATCTGCCAGTAGCCAACTGTCAAGTCAAATGTGCTGAGATATTTGGCTGAGGCCAAAGTATCTATGAGCTCATCTGCCCTTGGTATTGGATGGGCATCAGTCCTAGTGACTGCATTGAGACCCCTGTAGTCCACACAAAACCTCATCTCTCTTTTTCCACCACTGGTGTGAGGTTTTGGCACAAGGACCACTGGACTAGCCCAAGGGCTATCTGAGGGTTCAATAACTCCCAACTCCAACATTTTCTGGACTTCAGTCCTGATACAGTCCCTGACATGGTCAGGTTGCCTATAAATCTTATTTTTAATAGGCAGACTGTCCCCAGTGTCCACTTCATGAGTGCACCAGGTGGTCTGACTGGGTGTCAGTGAAAACATGTGTCTAAACTGATTGAGCACCTGTCTACAATCAGTTTGTTGCTGGGTAGTGAGGCTGCCTGCCAAGGCTGCACCATCTACTGACCCATCGTCAGGGTTCTGTGAGAGCAGGTCAGGGAGTGGGTCACTCTCTTCCTCCTGCCCTTCATCAGTAGCCATGAGCAAGCCCATGTCTGCCCTGTCCACATATGGTTTTAACCTGTTGACATGGAGAACCCTGTGGGGACTCCTGGGTGTTCCTAGGTCTACTAAGTAGGTAACCTCACCCTTCTGCTCAACAATAGTGTGGGGTCCACTCCATTTGTCTTGGAGAGCTGCTGGGGCCACTGGCTCCAACACCCACACCTTCTGTCCTGGCTGGTAAACAGTCAGAACAGCCTTTTGGTCATGCCAGGCCTTTTGAAGTTCCTGGCTAGCCTCAAGGTTTTTAGTTGCCTTTTTCATATACTCAGCCATCCGGGAGCGGAGACCAAGTACATAGTCCACTATGTCTTGCTTTGGGGGCTTGAGAGGTAACTCCCATCCTTCCTTCACCAAGCACAGTGGACCCCTGACAGGGTGGCCAAACAGAAGTTCAAAGGGCTGTAACCAACCCCCTTCTGAGGCACCTCCCTATATGCAAATAAAAGGCAGGGCAAGAGTATGTCCCATCTTCGCCTAAGCTTTTCTGGGAGCCCTTTAATCATGCCCTTCAAGGTTTTGTTGAATCTCTCAACTAAACCATTGCATTGTGGGTGATAGGGTGTGGTGAACTTGTAAGTCACTCCACACTCCTTCCACATTGCTTTTAAGTATCCAGACATAAAGTTAGCACCCCTGTCTGATACTACCTCCTTAGGAAAGCCCACTCTTGAGAAAATTCCCAGGAGGGCCCTTGCCACCACAGGTGCTGTAGTGGTCCTAAGGGGAATAGCCTCTGGGTACCTGGTGGCATGATCCACTACCACCAGGATAAACCTGTGCCCAGATGCTGTTTGGGGATCCATGGGACCAACAATGTCAATCCCTACCCTTTCAAAGGGCACCCCCACCACAGGTAGTGGTATCAGGGGGCCTTTGTAGTGCCACCTGCCTTGCCACTGGCCTGGCAGGTTACACAGGAGCGACAAAACTCCTTGGTGTCTTCAGACATGTGGGGCCAGTGAAAGTGAGGGACAATTCTGTCCCAAGTCTTGTTCTGGCCCAGGTGACCTGCCAAGGGAATATCATGGGCTAGGGTCAATAGGAAGCCCCTGAACTTTAGAGGTATAACCAACCTCCTGGTAGCACCAGGCTTGGGGTCTCTACTCTCTGAGTACAGGAGTCCATCATCCCAATACACTGTATGGGGACCACTAGCTTTCCCAGCAGCCTCAGCAGCAGCTTGCTGTCTGAGGGGTTCAAGGGAGGGGCAGCTCTGCTGCTCCTGGCTCAGATCTGCCCTGGAAGGTCCCCCTGTCCCCAAGAACTCAACCTGGTCAGGTTCAAGTTCCTCTGGGACAGTTCCTTCCTCAGGACTGAGATCATCCCCCTCAAGGGACTGATCTTCCTTCTGAGCCAAGGGGAAGGCACTGCCTTAACCCTACTACTCCTCCTCTTGGAAGGCACTTGGTCCATTATTCCAGAATCCAAGGCCTGTTCAGTGCTAGACATTTTGGCTTGTGACCTGGTCACAGCAAACACATCTGCAGGGATCCCCAGCATTTCTGCATGGGTCCTGAGCTCCACTTCTGCCCAAGCAGAAGTCTCTAAGTCATTGCCAAGCAAGCATTCGACTGGTAGGTTTGCACTCACCACAACCTTCTTAAGGCCAGTTACCCCTCCCCAGGAGAAGTTAACAACTGCCAGAGTATGGTCTGTTCTGACGTTGCTAGCATTGGTCACTTGGTACATCTCACCAAGTATAACTTGCCCAGGATTCACAAGGTCTTGTGTCACCATTGTGACACTTGCCCCTGTGTCCCTAAATGCCAAAGCCTCTCGTCCATTGATTAAAGGCTGTTGTCTGTACTTGCCCAGATTACTGGGACTCACAGAGGAGGTCACATCCATGCCTCCATCACAGACTAACACAGCCTGAGTTAGTTCTCTGACTAGGTCAGAGCCCAACTCAGTACCCAGGGTGAACCCTACTAAACCCTTGGCTGGAGCACTCCCACCAACTGTAACTGTACTAGGGGGAACAGGTGCCTTAGGGGCATTGGTGGGTGCTGGACTTGAGTCTTTGGACTTGGTGCAATCACTGGTCCAGTGGGTCTTTTGCTTACAGACCTTGCACCATGGTTTTCTTTGGCCTTTCCCTTTTGTAGACTGTGAATCCCCACCTGAAGAAGATTTTTGGGGGCCTTGTGAAGACTTTTGATCTTTACCCTTCTCCCCACCCTTTTCAGAGTTCTTAGCATCTTGCTTCTTAGGGTCACCACCTTGGTTCTGTACCTTCTGCCTCACCCTGGTTCTGACCCATTTGTCTGCCTTCTTTCCCAATTCTTGGGGAGAGGTCAGATCAGAGTCCACCAGGTACTGATGCAACAGCTGATTTTGACAGTTATTAAGAATCTGCTCCCTCATTATCAGATTGTACAATCCTGAGAAGTCACACACCTTACTGCCCATCAACCAGCCTTCCAGAGCCTTAGCAGAACAATCCACATAGTCTACCCAGTCTTGAGTCTGTGCTTTTTGGGTATCTCTGAACTTCAACCTGTACTGTTCAGTGGTTAGGCCAAACCCATCAATAAGAGCACTCTTCAAGACCTTGTAATTATCAGCATCCTCCTCTCTAACAGTGAGGAGCTTGTCTCTACCTTTGTCTGCAAAGGAGAGCCACAAGATTGCTGCCCACTGCTCCTGAGGGACCTTCTGTACTTTACAGGCCCTCTCTAGAGCAGTTATCCACTTGTGGATGTCATCCCCACTCTGGTAGGGAGGGACAATCTTGCTCAGGTTCCTATGGTCATAGGACCTTTCCCTATCTCTAGGGACATGGCTGCCACCATGGGACTCTAGTCCCAACTTTCTTCTCTCTTTGTAGAGATCTAGGGACTCCCTGTCTATAGCCAGTTGCTGCTTTCTGAGTTCAAGCTGAGCTTCCTCATATTGAACCAGCCTCTTTCTTCTCTCATGAGAGGATTCCCTCCTATGAGATGAGACAGAGGTCCCTATGGAGGTGCCAGAGTGGTTAGACTCCTGAGAAGGAGACCTAGACCTTCTGGGCACACTCATGATCCTTCCTGGGGGACAAAGTGGGGATCATTCTGATCTTCCTCTTCATCGTCCACAGGAGGGATTGGAGTTATCCAGGTCAGGGTCATTGTCACCCTCCTGGCCAGTTTCAGAGGGGGGCTGGGGGTATTGCTACCCCTGGCCCCACCCTCATCTTCTGCCCCACCCTCAGCTCCTACCCCTTCAGTCCCCAAGGGCTTACTGAGATCATAAGCTTCCAACATCTCTCTAAGATGTTGGGTGGTGGGACTCTGTCCTGTCTTCAATTTCCTCAAGTTACATAATGCTCTCAATTCCAAGAATGGGAGTGTATCATACTTGGAGGGGAGAAGCCCATGGGCTTCTGGCAAGGACTCACTGGGTCCTGGCTTTGAAGACATCACTAGTGAGGTGTGGTGTATGCACTACCTACTCTAGTGTGGCCTACTAAACTCTCTTGAGTTGTAGAAAGGGTGTGCTATCCCTTAACACACAACTCTAAGTTCAGTAGAACTTACTGTATTCTAAGCTTAAATTATATGTACCTTAGGTACCTTTAGTGGTTTTCAGTTGATCAATTCAATTGAGATTATCTGGTAAAACAATAGCAAGCTGGAATCCCACACGCTGCACACCAATGTGAGAAGTTGGCCTGGCATATGCTGTCCACTAATTATAGTGGGCACCTTGCACCAGTCCAAACAACCCCTTATTGGAGATAGGTTAAAGACAACCTTATTGAAAGCTATCCTAGTGGTAGCTATGGAGAGCAGCCTTCAGGCTAAGTCTTGAAGGAATGTAAAGCAGCTTGTTTTACCAGTCTATAATCTCTTGAGTGACCAAATGAAAGAGCACCACACCAGGTATATATTCAAAATATATGTATTTATTGCTAAACACACCCCTCTAGTCTCTTTATGAGGCTAGAGTTCGAAATACACAAGTTATAAGTTATTTAAACACAGTAATAGCACAAATACACGTTTGGGCCCTAGGGGCGTACCAAACCATATACCAATAAAGTGGTATAAGAACCACGACTGAACTAGACACTAGGCCTAGAGCCTCTAGAAGTGCTTGGACCACAAGGAACCACCCAAGGTAGTGACACAGGGGACCCACGGGGGACGCGTGCAGTGTAAATACACAACCGCGATACGCCGTTAACTTCTATGGAGAAAGTCGCGATCAGGAAATTAAAGAAAAGGGACACTTAAAGGAGGACTTGGAGCAAACCCTTTGAGAACTAGGTCGTTCTAGAGTCTCTACCCACGGGAGCACCGGAGTACTCGTGTTACCTCACCCAGGGAAGCCGGGTGCATAGGTGCCTTTCGGGGTCGGGTTTCGTCGTCGATTTGAATGGCGATCTGCTGCAAAGTGCTGCTGGCGACCAAGTGGAAAGTGTCCGGGTGGATCCAAGAGTGGATCGGAGATCTGAAGAACCTGAAAGCAGAGGGGACAGAGTCTGGGTCACTAGCCAGTGACCAGGAAGGCGATGGACAGATGCCCACCGATGTCGCTTGCTTCAAGTGCGTTGATGGTCGTCTTGACTCTTCAGACATGAGGTCTGGGAGGTGTTGTCGGTGACTAGAAGCAGGATTCGGGCTGGTACACAATGTCTGTCGAGTGCTGAGGTGTCGGCGACCGGATTGGACCCAACAAGCCTTGGCAACGGCAAGTCTCGATGAAGATGAAGATCGTCGATGATGCAGACCAGCAAGGTCTGAGGAACTCACCCAGCAAGGGTAAGTGAGGGCAAGCCTGGAGCAACCAGGGAGCCCAAGAAGAAAAGGATTGGCCTTCGGGAAGGGCTACTAGCCAACGGGCTAGCGACCGCGAAGGAGCCTCGAGACGTCGCACGTGGATCTGGCTCACAGGACACTCGTGGAGTGGAGGCCAGTGATCTTCGGTGCAGTTGGTGCTGGAGGCTAGGGCTACTCGGAGCCCAAAGCATGACTTCGTGGGAGACCCAGAAGAGGATGCACTAGCAAATGCGTGCGGTGTCCAGGGGTCACGGTTCCACGTTACCCACGACAGCTACGGGCCTCAGCTTTGCTGGGGACTCAGGGCAGCCTCGGGGAAGTCTGGAAATCCACCTCTGGTGATGCAAAGACTTCGGCGTCCGACGGGAGCTTAGGCGATGCAGACCGGACAATTGCTTCTTTGGTGCCTGCCAAGCAGGGAGTCACTCCTTGACCCCAAGGGAGATTCTTCTGTCCTCTAGTCTTGAGTAGAGCGTCGAAGGTCCAGGATTCTGTTTCAGAGTTTCGTCCAGGGATAATCTAAAGTCCTAAGGACTGGGTTCCTATACTTATACCAAGTTTAGGGGTTGGACTACTCTGTGGCCCCACCTATGGGTGGGTCAGGGCAGAGGGGTGGCTACACCCCTTTCCCTTTGTCCAGTTCGCGCCAAAGCAGGGGCTGCAAGCCCCTGATCCGGTTTGAACTGGGGTATGCACTAGGGACACCAAGTGTGCCCCCAGTGCAGGACTTCAAAGCACCCGAAAGTGCTCCCGCCCAGCCCCAATACACATTATCCTGTCTGGGGAGGTGGTCACACCTCCCTGGGACAGGAAACCTATTGTCCAGGCCTCCCCTGCCGGAGTTTCGTCCAGCAGCAGGAGGCCAGACTCGTGTCTGTGGCAGCAGCATCCATTTTGTGATGCCAGGGCTTTAGAAAGAAGTTACCGGCCAGGCCAGGGTTAACATGTCTCTCCCTCTAGAAGGTTGGAATGCTACCCCCGCCGCCAGAATTGGCAGGGGGGTAGTATTCCAAGATGTTTGACACCAAACACGACATGTTTAGGTGCAGCCATTCCAAAGTTAGCATTTAACGCGAGGTTATAATGCGCTTAAGAGTATATGGTCAGGCTGCACTACAAACAGCATCAGAGAAGGTTCTCCGAACGCTGCAGAGGGGCCCTGCTCATGCAGGGGCACCCTCTCACATAGGAACCATGCACTCTGCCTTCAGGATTGATAAGGCCTGCCATAGGAGTGACTTATAGGTTTATATGTGTGTATGTATTCAGTGATATAGGTAACCTATATCACAGTAAGGAGTGCATGCACCACCTTACCCAGGCTGCAGTAGCAGACCTGTGGTGTCAGTTTGGATGGCCTTCCAGGGGTGGCATAATACATGCTGCAGCCCCTGGTAGGCCTCTGAGGTACCTATGCCCTTGGTACATAGTATACCATATACTAGGGACTTATAAGGGCACTCAGATTCCAATCAGTGATGTGCCTAAGGCACATGGAAACCATTTTAGAGAGGAAGCAGCTAGGCTGGGGTTCTGATTAGCAGGGCCCCAGCCAGACTAATGTCAAAAAACAGTGAAGCATCAGCAAAAAGTGGGGGTACCCATGTGAAGCAGATCCTACTCTCCTACAGTTATCCTGTACCATGCCAGGGGGGGGTGAGACCTTCAGGAATGCCCCGTGGGAGGAGGGCAGTTTGGGAGTTAAAAGTTGATGTTTATGGGGGAACCATGTTATTGATATTGCAAAAGTGTCTAGTGTCCAGAGCTGAACCATTGCTTGAGAATCAAAAATGGGGGTACAAGAACTGAAAGTACTCACATGGAATGTGCGGGGTATGGCGAACTTTCAAAAACGATGAATAGTGTTTGAATACCTGAAACGTTACAAAATCATGATTGCCTGTTTGCAGGAGACGCATATATGGGGGAAGCAATGCCATATGTTCGTAGGCGCTGGAGAGGGCAAATGTATGCCACTTCGTACTCCGTGTTCGCTAGAGGGACAATGATATGGGTGGCTCCAAGGGTGCCATTTCAGAGCCTTAAACACATAGTAGACCCGGAAGGTCGATATGTCATACTGTATGGGAGATGGGAGGGACGGGAGATATGTTTTCTTAATGTTTATGCCCCTACCACATACAGCCCGGAATTTTTCACGAACGTATTGAAGTCCGCTGCCCCTTTTCTAGGAGCGGAAGTGGTATTGTTGGGAGACTTTAATTGCCCACTAGATGCACAATTGGATAGGGATCCCCCGAGGGACCATACTAAACCCAGAACACTTAAAGTGCTCCAGGATACTATTATGGGCCTGCATCTTAGTGACATATGGCGGGAAAGGAATGCATTAAAGAGAGTGTTTTCATGTTACACCCTAGCTGCTCAGACACACAGTCGGATAGATTATTGCTGCATTTCCACAGGTTTGATGACTGCAGTAGATGAGATCACATACTTACCTCGGTATTTGTTGGATTATTCTCCACTTCTACTGAACCTGAAAGCAGGTAGAAGCCGGCCAGCAGTGCCATTGTGGAGACTCAGAGCTGAGGCGCTGCAGGACCCCCCATATGTTGCGACTCCTCAAGACACTTTAACACAATATTTCACTAAAAATTGGGGGACTGCAACAACCAGAGCAATAGAATGGGAGGCAATGAAAGTTGTGGTTCGAGGTGTGGCTATTAAGACAACATATGGGGTTCGACAACAGTTAGAGCAGGACATCAAGACGCAGGAGCAAAAATTGGGAGACTTAGAAAAAACCATACACGAAGATCCACAAACGATGGAGGAATGGGGGAAGATGCGGGAGGATTTGATGGAATCTTGGGGTAGAATGGAAAAACACACCCACATAACTTATAGACAACGCCTACACAGGGAAGGTGACAAATGCGGGGCACTCCTAGCCCTGTTAATATGGTCTGAATCTATGTCATCCCCAATAATTCAGCTCAGAGGTGACAATGGAGAATTGATAGGCACACAACGAGCGATAGCGGACACCTTGGCGCATCACCTGGCAAAAACATGTGGGGTTGCATCGAATGCTACACCGGAGGGTATACAAACCTATATAAATGATATAGAGCTTCCACAGATAGATCCAGAGGAAGCAGAGTCGTTAGCCGCCCACATCACTAGGGAAGAAATACTAAGTGCTATAAAAAACCTTAACACAGGTAAGTGCCCCGGGGGGCGATGGCCTCCCCACTGAATTTTATCAGCAGTTTGCTCCACTACTGGTGGATAAATTACTGGAGGTTTACACTGAAGCCTATGAAAATAAGTCTCTTCTTAGATCAATGCAGGAGGCGTTAGTATCTATGATCCCAAAGCCGGATAAAGACCCGCTGCAGCCCGGCTCCTACAGACCAATCTCTTTACTGAATTTAGATATTAAGATCCTGGGCCGGGTGCTAGCAACTAGGTTGCTCCCGTCTATGCCCCATCTTATTCACCCCGATCAGGCAGGTTTTATACCTTGAAGGAATACAACACATAAACTGCGAAGGCTGGCCCATGTATGGCATGCACCGATTGTGCAGACTGAGGATTGTGCCTTAGCCCTGTTGGATATTGAGCAAGCCTTTGATTCGGTGGAATGGAATTAGATTTGGGCCGTTCTACAAAAGATGGGTATACGACAGGAGTTCCTTCAGTGGGTTCAATTATTATATAGTAATCCGTTGGCCCGGGTGAGACTCAGAGGGGTGGTATCGGATCAGTTTGCATTGTTAAGGGGCACAAGACAGGGATGTCCCCTATCGCTGCTATTATTCGCGGTGGTGATGAAATCATTAGCAGCGACCCTCAGGAAAAATATGAGAGATTGTGGAATTCTTATAGGAGACACAAAGCACATAGTATTCATGTATGCTGACGATATGTTGGTATATTTACGGCACCCAGGATGAACAGCACCGCTCCTGATAAAAGAGTTAAGCAAATTTGGGGAGCTTTCGGGACTCCGTGTCAACCAAAGTAAGTCATCCCTGGTTCCTATGGGGAGGTTGGCAGGGGGGGATGTTTCGGCATATGCAGGGGTGGGGCTGCAGTGGAAACTAGAGGGAGTACGTTATCTGGGGGTTCAATTATGGCAGACCTCATCAGAGTTCCTGGCTAATAATATAGGTAAAGTAATAGCTGGAATACAGGCCTCGGTGGGCTTTTGGAAGTCTCTGCCTCTTTCTTTGATGGGGAAGGTGGCACTTGTAAAATGATTGTTTTGCCCGTTGCCTCTATGCGATGCAACATACCTTTTATGACATCCCAATATCCCTCTTCAAGACACTGGATAGCTTACTGGTGGAGCTGTTATGGGGGAATAAGCGTAAGCGGATTAAACTGGAAACTCTCCAAAGAAAGTGGGTGGATGGAGGGGTGGAGTTGCCCAGGTTATATCTTTATTACCTGGTGACACATCTTCAACATGCAGTTCATTGGTTGGAGGACGGTAATAACTGGGAGAAATCCCTATCAGCGGGCACGTTCAAGGGAAGCATATTACCTGAATTGCTTATGAAGGGGTCCGCAACTCCCAGGGACTCTCCTTACTTAATTAAAATAGTGGCAAGACTCTGGGAAGATACAGTAAAAAAGATGATACGGAAAGCACCGTATGCGCCCGACATGCCACTATGGGTTGTACGGCCTTTTAAAAAAATAGCAGAAGCTATGACCATACAGAGATGGAAAGACTGTGGTTGCCTCACCATGGGGGATTTATATAGCAATAATCAGTATATAACTCGTGAGGAGGCGACGACTATGTTTGAATTAGGATTGGGTCAGTTCCTGCAGTATAATAAGATAGCAGCTGAAGCTAGGGAATTATGGCCATCATTTCCAGAGGAGCCCCCATGGTCCGAGACACTCACAACTATACTTACAATGGCTGGAGGGCGGCGTCTGATTTCTCATATTTATAAGGCCCTTAGGGATGATAGTCCAATTAGTGCTCTGCCGATACAGGCGAGATGGGAAGAGGATTCCGAGGAACCTCTGACAGAGAGAGACTGGATGAAGATTCACAAAGGAGTCCGAGAGGTGAGCTCTAATTCCAGATTCAATATAATATAGTTCACCAATTATACATGACCCCATATACACTGAATAAAATCTACCCGGATAGATCAGAAGAGTGCCAGAGGTGAGGAATGGCGGCTGCACGTTTTGTGCATATGGTATGGAAATGCGGGGAACTGCGCACATTCTGGCAGGAAGTGATAGATACACTCCAAGTAGCAACGGGATGGGCTATCCCTGGCTCGGTACGCACGGTCCTTCTGAACCAGCTGCCTGCCCAAAAAGGAAAAAACTGAGTAGAAAACTTGTATTATTAGGACTAGTACTCGCAAAGAGGAGAGTGGCAATTTCATGGCTCAGCCCCAAACCTCTGCCAATACATAATTGGGTACAAGATTTGAGGGAATGGGCAACAGCGGAACTGGTCAGAATGAAACACATTAGACATGATGAACGACTTGAGGAGGCTACCCAAGCATGGTCTGTGATGATCGCAGATGTTAAAATAGTAGAAGAAACAACTGAGGAGGAAGGGAGAGTTTCACAGAATGCCCCAGAGCAGGAAATGTGAAGGGTGACTAAGAGAATAAATAACATGGTAAGATTCAAGAAATGGTATACAGTTAACAGATAGTTTATTACATCAGACACTAGGACATAGGGTAAGGGGGGGACAGTTTATGTAGAAAATAACATTTATATTGGTAATATGATTGTAATAATTTAAGTTATATGAATATATGTCAACAGGAATAATATTGTAAAATGCTATAAATGACGATATTTATGTGAAAAACCAATAAAAAGTGTTTTAAAAATAAAAAAGAGAAGAAGGATAGAGATGCAGTCTTTTGGTTGGAATAAGGACCTAAATGGGAAATTGTCTCATATGAAGTTTTGACTAACAGTAAGAAGTTGAAATCTTAGAAATTATAGTCTGTAAACCATTGTATTCGTGTGAGAAGACGAGGAGTGATTCTGTTCCCAGGAGAATACCGAAAGCCAATTGGATGAGGAGGGGAAGATGCAACATTAGACTGCAACATTATTATCGTCTGTTTTATAAAAGTATGTGTTTCTAGAGTATTCTGATTCATCCTTTATAGGCTGGCTCTTACACTTTAACTCTTTAACCCATTGCCATTGCTGTTTGCAGCTGCTACTGTTGCTCCCGAGGGTACACCTGCACATTAATTGGGGCTGCATACGTTTGTGGCTTTGCCAATGATGCAAGTTCACTGAGAATGAGGGTCCTTTGAGTTTTCCAAAATATGGTACATTAGAAGCTGTATGAAATGAAGCCACCACCTAGACCCACACAGTATGAAGCATTAAATATTTTGCAAAAGACAACACGAGAAAGGGAAAGGGAGAAATACCAGAGTAAGGCTCGGAGAGCAGTACGTAATTATGTAGATGCTCAATGGGATGAAGAACAACAGAAATAGAGAAAAGCCATAGTCATGGGAACTAGACTATACTCAGCTATTATTACTGAGACATCTGGAAAGCAGAAAAAGAACAAAACACAGAAAAAAGAGGATGAAAAAGGTGAGAAGAAGCTTGATACAGCTTGTCATAATGACTCGGGGGATGAAATATTAGATGCATTAGCTGCGTGAGTCCACCCCCTTATGTGGTCCCCACAACGAATGCTGATAATAATACGACAGTTAGTAATACATTGGCTACAGCCCCTGTAGAGCAGAGTGTATTCCAGACTGAGAGACCATTTCAAACATTCCAGATTGCTCCTGCACCAGTTGGTGTTAACACCGACAGTGGTAACAGCATGTGTTACTGCCTCAGTTGTAACTCTTCCATTATAAGTGCCACAATTTGCACCAGCACAAACAGTGCCAAGGCCAATTGCGACTGCCCAAAGAAATGTTGCCCCGATACCAGTAACTCAAGTAACTGTAGGAGAAGTGACAGGGTTCATCCAAACATCGCGGAATTCACAGATTGTTGAATGGAAAACACTGGAAATTATTCAGTCATTAAGAGAAGGGGGAAGGATTGTCTTTACACAATCAATAGCACAAGGAGAGACACATTTAATTGAAGATGGAATTTTTCCACCATGATTTAAGGAGGATGCAGGACTTAAAAAGACAGAGAGTGCAGAACAGCAAGTTACCTCAGAAACTGGAGTACACTGAATATTTCAAAATAAAATTAAAATTGGAATTGGAAGAATTCATTAGGAGATGTTTAGAACTTGAACATTTGAACCAGTATCAGGAAAAAAGATGATGTACCTGCACAAAGAAATTAAAAGGTGTGCAGCAATTACACAAGACAAATTAACTGATTTGGTCAGGAGATATGATATCGATCTTTCAAAAAGTTTTCAGTTGCAGAGAAGTTACCGGATTCAATTGGATGATGGAGCTATAGAAACAATGCGTTCTTCAAGAATGCGATCACACATATCTGAGTTTGTGAAATTTATACGTAAATGGAGTGATTTTGAAAAATTAGAAAATAAATGGTCAAAGTAAAATGAAAGAAGAAGAAACAATCTGAGGTAGATGGGGAAAATAAAAAGCAAGGAATAGGTTTACAGGATGAGTAGGAATCACAGAGAGAGATAACGTGTAGAGTTTAGGTTAATTTACCATGAAGCAGAGGAGATCTTGCAGCATTTATGAACAATTTTCCAAAATTGAGAGACAAGCCCATACCGTGGTACACACAGGTTGACAGATTCATTCAAAATTTCAAAAGTGTTGTGGATTGATTTGAATAACTTCTTTGACCTGGTGCCAAATGATTAGTGGGCTGAATGTTAAGTTGTTATACAAGGGCCACATGAAGAGCCACGAAGAGATGCCAGCACTAATGCACCATCTCCTGTAGGTATGAGGAAATATGAAGTGGTAATTACTTTCCTGAAAGGCAAAGTTCCTCCAAAAGATGTTGATTTGGTGAAGATTAAAGAACTTCACAAGAACCAAAAGAATCAGTGCATGATTACTATTAGCGATTGTGTCAGGTGTTTCAACAGCACAGTGGGAGAGAGTATTCTGAACCAAGTGATAATGAATTCTTTGTGTCTCGGTTTGTTATTGGGTCGAGAAAAGAGATTAGTACACACATGCAACGGATTGTGATCTGCTGGCCACCTTAGTCATTGGATGAGATCCTGAGGTGTGCAAAATACTGTAGCGATGAACAAAAGGTGAAGCAGAGAAAACTTAAGGAGAATTCATGTTAGCCTAGACGAAGTTTGCTCAGAAATGTTTTCAGAATCAGTTGTTTGCAGGAAATCAAGGTGGTATGCAAGGTGTTGGGTTACAAGGTGGAGTACAAGGTACTCAAGGAGGATTTGGTCGAGGTAGTGGAGTTCCGCTTGGTCCAAATTCTGGCATGGATGTTTGCAATGCTGGAGAAAAATAACCTTTTGTCACATCTGTAACAATGTCGAGCACTATAAAATGGAGTGTAGACATAGGGCCTAATTAGAAGTTTGGCGGTCCGATGGACCTCCAAACCCTTGGTGGAGGTTTGCTTGTGAGGCGGTCAGGGACCAACTCACAAGTGGTCTGACTGCTGTATTACGACTACGGCAGTTGGACCTCTATTGTGCCCCTGCGGCACAGCCAAGCATATTACGAGTTTCCTCATTGGCAGCGGTTTCATGGCAGTGTTCACACCATGTAACTGCTGGCAGTGAGGAAACTAAGGGGGCCCTACAGGGCCCCCTGGTGTCTCAGGCCATGGTGATGCTTTACAGTCCGTGCCATGCAGGAACTTGCTTTGGCATTCCATAAAAGATAAAAAGTATATGCAGTTTAAATTTTAATATACAGCACCCCTCCCCCCATCAACCCACCCCCTACCCTACCCAATCCACCTAACCTACACATTGCACGGCCCAACCTTTTACAGTTCAAAATGATTCGATAAGATGAATTATAAATTGCTTTACAACAATTTACCATAATATTTCATTAGTATAATCATAAAACAAAACCATTATTCTTTCCTTCCCAATTGATTAGCGGCATTTATCTTACCCACATAATGCTGACCCCTCTCAAGCCTCTTAGTCAGGGGGGCCCACCTCCTCAACCCTTTCTCCCCTGCCCGAACCCCTTTCCTTGTGTATATGGCTTTTTCTAAATTATAGGTCGCTAGCACCCGGGCCAGCCATTGCTGAAATGCGGGGGTTCGGATCCAGCCAAGCAGAGGCAATGCATAATTGCCAGATTGTCATAATTATAAATAAATGATCTCTACCCCTTTCTCCCCCTCCCCTTCTTGCATTCCAAGTAGTATTAGCGCCGGGGTTAGTTGAATATTTAACCTCAAGTGATTTTTACAAAATCTAACAATCTCATCTTTCACCTTCAGGAAGAGCCTCAAGACCTGGCTCTTCGACTGATCCGGAACTGCACCCCCCCCACCCCCAGCGCCTTGAGACCCTCACGGGTGAGTAGCGCGCTGTATAAAACCTTGATTGATTGATTGATTTCACACCTGCTAAAGCACTGCAAGTAGCAAATATGTGCCCACTGTCTGCATCATGCAGCTGGCACCTGGGGCCTCGCGTCCCTTTACCTTCCCCCCTTTTGATAATCCTACTGGGTGTATAATACAAATTAAAACAGGTTTTATACTATTGCACTTGAAGTTTGATGACAGTAAAATTGTTCTAGTTAGTAAAAAGGATTTCTGGAAAAGCATCGCAGGCACATTGAATTTCTCCTGCCACCTCTGAGAATGCTTATCCACGGCATCAATTATTTCTGCCATCAAAAAATGATACATAGCCCCAATAGGGCATTTTCGTTACTGATAAGGAGATCAATCTGCAAAAGATCTGAAAATAAAGCAATCCCATTGATAGTATAAAAATGCCCTAGCCTTTTTAATCCCATCATGTTCCATCACAATATACAAGAGTCGTTAAAAATATCCGGAAATGCCTTGTTCTTCCCCATCGGTGTGAAATATTTGAATCTGCCAATCTCCAGCATCTTACGTACTGTGGACCGGACCTTAAAAACATTCTCAAGAGTCTTAAAGCAGACTCATTTTTAGTAACTAATTTCGAGTTGCTGCCACAGACATGCCCAAGCATCATTACCAACTAACAATTTGACCAGCGTAGGAAAATGCTCTCGGACATCCACCTCTGCGTTTTTTTGTAGTAAAACTAAGGGGCATATTATCAAGAAACGGCGTTAAAATTATCGCCGCTTTAGCGGCAGAAAACTGCCGCTAAAGCGGCGATAATGGGCTTGATAATATGCCCTTGAGAATTCCAATAGAAGTCCATGTTCTGGTGTCAACATGGGCTTCTATTGGAATTGCTCAGAGCATATTATCAAGCCCATTATCGCCGCTTTAGCGCAGTTTTCTGCCGCTAAAGCGGCGATAATTTTAACGCCGATTGATATATGCCCTCAGTTATTCAACAGGGTGGTCGCCCAGTACTAAAATATAAGATTTGGAAGGGCCCATCCACCTCTCTCTCTTGGAAGAGTTAAAAATTTAAGGGCACATCTTGGTCTTGCATAAGACCAGATGAATCGAGAAATTACCTCCTCCATCTTCTTAAACCAATAACCTTCAAATTCCAAAGGTATTACCCGGAAGAAGTAGAGAATCTTAGTAAAAACTATTTTAATAAATTACACCTACCGACTAAGGAAAGGTGTAAGTAATTTAGTCTGTTCAGGTCTCTTTTTGTTTCACATATCAGAGGGTCGAGATTCTCCTGTACTTTATGCTCTAGCTCCAATGATATGCTTACACCAAGATACATTGCACTTTTTACTATTCGCTTATCCAAGAGAGTGATCTTATCATTAACCACAATTTGAGTCTTTTTATTATTTAATAGATAACCTGATATAGTCCCAAAAGTGGGGGCTTCCTGCTCCACCGCTATTAAAGCCCTAGCTGGGTCTGGTCTCACCAGTGCAATGTCACTGGCATAAGCTAGGGTCTTGCTGTCTCTCCCTTGAAACTGCATAGAATAAATTAAGATGTTATTCTCCAACCTTCGAATTAACGGGTCACTATATATCACAAACAGCAATGAAGAGCAGGGGCACCCCTGTCTGGTCCCCCTCTTAATTTTGAATGGCTCTGATAAGTCCCCTGCTACATAAACCCTAGCTTCCGGGTTGCTATATAAAACCTTAATGGCCTGACAGTAGCCAGGGCCAATACCCACTATTTGCATTGAAACCCACAAAAATTGCCAGGAGACCCTATTGAAGGCTTTTTCTGCATCCAACAGTGTCATGCCCATAGGGTCTCCTGACACGTGAGCAGCATCAGACAGGGTAATTGCTCTGTGAATATGATCGATTCTGCAACTCCCTGGGATAAACCCATGTTGTTGTCTAGTGACAACCTTATTAATTATAGGGGAAAGGCGGGTGCCCAAAATTTTTGAGTACAACTTAGAGTCTCCATTGATATGGGTAATTGGTCGATATGACTCGAGCTCCATGATAGGTTTATTTTTTCAGGGAATACTGCAATTTTTGTGCATGACCAGGAGCTCGGGGATAAGCCCGTTATAAATTTGCCCAAATAGATTAACTAGACATTCTTTAAGCACAGACGCAAATGTTGCATAAAACTCTGTGGGTACACAATCTGTGCCGGGCGCTTTCCCCTTAGGAAGGCTACCCATTGCAAGCACAATTTCTTCCCATTCTGGAGGCCCTTCCAATAATTCTTCTCCTTCTTTACTAAATTTATTCAGGGAAACTGAGTTCAGATAGTGCATTATGTTACCTTCCTCCACCGCGGTGCTCTCATTATACAGATCTTGATAGAAACCTTGAAAAGCTGCCCTAATGCTACTAGGGTCAGATACCAACCCCCTCCTTGGATCTTTTATTTCCCGAACCTCACTTCATGCATTTGCCACCCTTGCTTTAATGGCTAATTGGTGTCCTATCTGCTCACTGCCCTCATACACTTATTCCCTCCATACCATATATTTATCTGCAGCTTTCTTTGCACAGATTTCAACAATTGCAGCTTTAGCGATTGCGACCTCCATTTGACTTTCAGCTATCTTATCGCCTTGCTGCGTTGCATAGACAAGTTTCCTTTCTTTTGCAACTGACACTGCATATAACTCCTCCAGTATCTGTTTCCTTCTTGGTTCTGTTTAAGGTGTAATGCAGAGTCTTCCCCCTAATGCCAGTCTTCAGACGGTCCCATACGATCTCTCGCAGAGCACATACTCTGACGGTTTCTTGGCCGACCCAACATCCAGCCATATATGCTCTTTACAGAGCCCCCTTAGTGAGTGAAATACTTTGAGCTTCCTGCCAGAATAAACAGAATATTCATCTAGGGACCACTTCACCGGAAGATTAATATTCAGGTCCCCACAAAAAATAAAAGGAGAGGGCCCAAGAACCAACTCATTCACTAACCAATCCAATAACCCTGGATTGTCAGATATGTGACCATACACGGAACAAAGTGTGAATTTTTGTGTAATAGACTATAATTTAGCAATAACCCAACATCCATATTTATCTCTACAGACTTGCTTAAAGTGATCATATGAACTTCAAGCTAATATTGCTACTTCACAGGTACGAGTCCCCTATGATGTCCCCCCAATTAATTTAAAACCAAGGGGCATATTCACAAGGAGCTATCGCCAAATTAACGGCACTTTATCGCAGCCAAAGTCGTGATAAATTTACCTCCCCATTCACAAGCCGGTGTTAACAGCCCACAGCACCAGTTTACCCGCGATAGCAGCCGCAAAAAACATCGCCACAGAGGACCCCCGCAAATATCGCTAATGAGATGCAGAGTAGGCGTTCCCGTGACAAAAGCCGAGACAACATCACACCTCAACATTCACAACGACCAGCCACATCGGCGATAAGAACACAAAACAGGCGATAAGGCGCGTTAGCACCAGGAAATTTACACCTGCTCTGACCTGGTGTAAAGTCAGACGGCAGCCAGCACCACAAAAGGGAGGACAGCCCAGGGCCACAACCGAAGGGCAACAGATGCCATGGAGCCACTCATCATGCGGCCTGGACACCCAAGAGGGCCACAACACCCACCGCCACCACCCCAGGACCCCAACCCACACCAGGAACACCCCCCCACAGACCACCACAGACGCAGTGCAGACAAAGACAGCGGACCCCCAGGAAGCTCACCAGCCTCACAGACCCAACATCTGACAATGTCACCGTCCACCACAGGCTGAATGTGACAAACATCCTATGCATCCTGACCATCATCGCCTAACAGGCCTACGGCACCAACACAGCGGACAACCAACATCCCACCCCACACAAAGCTGCTGGCTTGGCTGCACCTGTTGGCCCCTGGGACCCCCCAACCAACACCCACCAAAGTCAGAGGAGTCTCACAGCCAGCCACATCCAAGTTCCCCACACCTGTCCTGGACATCACCATCACCCTGCCACCCCAGTCCCCATACGTACAACACAATGCGCAGGATCCGCTGGAGACCAAGCAAGGACCATATGCCCAAGCAGGATGCACGCACGTGTTGGGGGCAATACACAGCACACATGTACTACCTGTGCCCTCTGGTGACACAGCACACAATCACCTCAACAGGAAGCACACATCTCACATCAATGTGCAGGCAATAACAGAACACCGTGGAACCCCCAACAATGTCGCCTTCAAATACACAGCCAGTGTGCATGATACCTTCATCCTCCGACAGTCCATCATCAACCAGCGTTCCCAGGATGGCAACAAGGGAAATGCACAGCCCCTTGGCAATATCAAAATGAACACCCCACACTCCTCAACTCCACAACCATGCAACTCACAACTCTGGCAAGGCACACGTCACAAAATCACATACAACAGGCACATCAACATGCCCACCCACCAAACACGACAGAACAACTTACAATGTTCACATGGGCAAGCCCTGAACATGAGCCAGCAACGGCATGGCACCACAGCCACATAATAGCCGAATGTGTGGAGAGGTGGCAACCAGGCATGTGTGGAGGATGCAGTAGAACCATGATTGGGAAAGTACACAATGCCATGGGTGGCGGAGATGTGCTGGACACACCGCAGTATGCAGAACACACCCCAATACATGGCGACATACACCGCTGGTGTATGGAGTGTAGTGGACAGTGGACGCAACCTTGTCACCCCAGCCAGTGGGGGACCTTGCGGAAATGTTGCCTGTTACGCCCCACTAAGTGTCAACGGAGTGGGATGGCCCGGCGTACACCACGCCAGCGTAGGGGTGTGAATAAAAAGCACATAGGCCTGGGCATGGTCCTCTTCCGGAAAGACCCACATCTCTGCCAGGGCGGCGCCTCCCACCCGCCACGAGGCCGACGCCGTCCACGTGAGCGGAGTTGCCAGCGATGCTGTGCGCCTTCCGGACCCCGACATGCTAGACCACAAACTCGTCAGGCCCGCCCCTGCGCAGCCAGGCCACACTGATCACCTGCCGACACCGGCGTGTGTCAAGGAGGGCCCACCACGTGTCGGCGCAAGCTTCAAGCCCAAGGACCACGACCTTGGCACCACCTCAGACCATCACGGCCTCCATGACACAGGCCCGCTTTACTCCTTTCTCGTTGACGTACTCCACTGCCGCCTTAGGCCGACTCTTCAGACCAGTAGGTCCCATATGTGAAACTGTGTCCTGAGTCATGAATGGCAGTGACTCCAAATCCGGGCCAGCGGCCACAGCACCAGACCCCCCCCTGATCAGTGAGGCATAGTTCCCTATGGGCTTCTTGTGACATGTGGTGCCACTAACCCTGTTCACCGCCAGCCGGCTACACGTGGTGCCACTAACCCTGTTCAATGCCAGCCGGCTACACGTGGTGCCACTAACCCTGTTCAACACCTGCCGGCTACACATGGTGCCACTGAACCTGAACTACGCAGGCCGGTGGGGCCATCCAACCTTTGCCGGTGACACTTGGTGAATGGGCCGTGCTGACCGCTGCCTCAGGCCTACACCACGGTCAGGTAGGTCACACATTTGGAACTGAGTCTTGATTACACCATGGCAGTGACCGGATGTCTACTGTAGGGGTGATATCACTAAACTCCCTGCTTTCAGTGAAGCAAACGAATGCATCACAGGCACACAACACGTGTCTGTGGGCCCATGCTGACCGCTGCCTCCGGCCTACACTGCGGTCCAGTAGGTCACAGAGTCTTGATTTGGCAATGTTGGAGTTCACATCTGTGTACCGGCATCATCGCAGACTGCATCCCCTCTCAGTACCTGTGCCACTATGTGTGTTCCCCGACATTCATGGACACTCACTGGTCGTACATTGGTTGCGTTTGAGTCTATGGACTAGGGGCTAATTTTCATCCTCATGTAGCTGATCCCGAATTGTTGGTGCAAATGAGGGTTGCGCTTTCCACTCCTCCATTTGCTGCTTCCAGATAACATCAGACCTTCCGCATCATGCCCTGGAGGACACCTTCCACTGTCCTCCGCAACCCTCCGCAACATACACCTCGGACATTGATGGGGACCCGCTCAGGTCGCATGGCCCATCTGACTGCACCGCAAGTCACCGTCCCATGGCTGGGTGCCTGTGCCGGCCGCAGTGCATCCGGGGCCACTAACTCTGTGCTGCTCAGGCCTGGGACCACTTCTTCTGAGACATTGAATGGCCTCTGTAGCGATGGTCTTGGGGTCATCAATGCCATGTGTCTATGGCCCTGCGCTGTCCGCCACCTCCTGCCCCAACTGCGGGCCACCAGGGCCCACACATGGCATCGAGTCCTGACCGGCCTGGACGTCACATCACCGCAGGAGGCACACGCCACCACCGCAAGGACCACCTCCAACCGCCATCTGCCAGAGTCGAAAGGGTGGTCCTGACAGACCTACGGAGTTGCTCAGACCTGTCGTGGATGCCATCATCGGCCTACTACCCTGCTCAGCACTCCAGGTGCCAGTGACTCAGTGCACCGCAAGCCATTGTCCGTTACTGATTGAGTTTTGTGCTGTTGTGAGGTTGCGCAGCAATGTCTCCCCATGCAGTGGGGAAGACCTGGGACTATGATGAGGAAGATGTGTCAAGTGTGCGGACGGGAGAAGGCACAGACAATGGGAGGGTAGGAAGCAACAGCCCCTAGGCAGGAATGCAGACTGGTGGTGGTAGTCAAGCTACACACCCGGATCTATTACTGGGTATTGCGCTGTGGACTGCGGACGCAGGTGTCACCTCAGGCAGTGTGGGGGACCTGGGGCGTTGATGAGGTAGTTGATGCAGGTGTAACACACCCCACTGCATGTGCATCAGGACTAACCGGAAGGGACACATTCCTAGCAATTTCTTCACATGAGCACGCTCCTCTCTAGTGCCCCTACCTCAGTGCACTGCAACTCACGGAACCTCCTGACTGTATATTGGGTGACCTCTGTCCTTACTCCGGATCCCTCCATGTTGCTCTGCAGTTGACTCTGTTATGCTGGTGTTTTCTGTTTCCATTACACTGGTGTCCACTGTTCAGGTTGTTGGCAGTACCAAGCACTCCGTGCGGGCTGGCTTATACTCACCCCACACACATCCAGCACAGGCGTCACTGTACATGTGGCCCTGCCAATAAATGGGCCGGGCGCACGTGCCCGTAGCCAGTTCAACATGATATGTGCATGTGTCCCTGTGGTCTTGTTGTATGCATAGGGGCCCTGGGCCCTACGACATTACATTGTGCTGTGTGCAGCGGACGTAGACATGTCACCGCAGGCAGCCGGCTAGAACCTGGACATGTAGCTTTGTCGTCACCCACTCAATTTGTAAGGGGAGTGGACTGTGCCGTCGTACGCAGAGCCAATGTGGGTGTGTGACTGATATGTGTGTGCCCCTGGGCGTGGTTCTGTACTGGGTATGTGCATTTGCATGTGTCTCTATGGCAGTGTGGGTCTCCTTTGTGGGGCGTAGGTGGTCCCTGAAGGGTATTGGACACCCACGTATGTGTTCTAGTTCGCATTCCATGGGTTCGGCATCACCCGCACCTGTTGGGCCACCTCCTTTTGGCGTTCTGACACCTGGCATTGGGGTGCCATGTGTGGGTCGGTGAAGTGTTGTGAGCCAGCTGTGATTGCGGGTGCTTCATGCTGTGTGGTCTGTTGCAGGGGCTGGGTTCTCCTCTGAGTAGCTTGTCTGCCCTGGTCCTGGTGGTGGGTTGTGTGGGATGTCCATGGGCTGTTGTAGGGCGTCGGTGTCGTAGGTGTGGTGTTTGTCTCTGGCATCACTGATGGGTTGTCTGTTCTGACCTGCTGGAGGTGTTGTTTGTCCCTCTGCATTGTGAAGGGGAGGTGCATGTTGGCATTGTGTTGGCACCTTGTTCTTGTCGACATGCAGACTGTGTGACAATGTACATTGTGACTGTTTGGGCGGTGGTGGCTATTTGAGTTGGGACAGTGTACATTTGGCCTACGTGGCTGATGTGGGGTTGTAGGGGTAGATATGCCTCTCACAGTTCCCTGCTCTATCCAATGTGATTCTTCTGTTTCTGCGCCTGGGCGGACCCAGTTGTGTCCCCTGTTCTGCAGTGTGGGTGTTGCAGTTTGTGCTGTGATTGCTATGTGTGTGTGCTGCAGTGTGCCACGGGGATGGGGGACATGTCCCTGGGTAATTGTGGGTGTGCAGTGTGCTACACCTCGTTGTGCATGTGTGCCATTGTGCCCATCACCCCCCGTCCCTCCAGTCCCTGTTGGATCCTCACCCTGTTGTTGTTGTGTCGGGTCCTGTCGAGCTGTGTCCGTACTCCCACCTCCTTGCACCGTCTCCACACTGTTGACTGTGGCCTGGGTTTCCTCCAGCTCCTCCTGTGGCACTGGACTGCCACATCCTGTCGCCATTGCTGCCTTCCTGTTGGCAGCGGGTTTGTGCCTGGTTTAGGTTGTCACAACCTGGTGGCGCCTCTTGGCCTCCGGGATTGGCCTCCCGGGCACTCCGACTGCATTCCAGGTGGTCTGCTTGTGGGTCAGTTGCTGGTGGTGTTCTGTGCCTCCGTGGCGCTGGCCTTGTTTTCCTGCGGGCTGCACCCCGTCTTCCTCTCCCTTTTCTCCTTGGCCTTCCCCGACCCCGTTGTTCCTTGCTGGTGGTCTGTGGGGGTTGTGGGGTTCGAGTTGTCCTCTGCGCTGGGTCAGGGTGCATCCATGTTGCTACTTGCTTTGGCTTGTTTCTGGTGTGTTGTTTCTGTGGTTTTTATGGTGCAATTTCCTGCCAGACGCGTGGGATTTGCAGGCCTGTGGCTGCTTTTCGCTGCTTTTTTTACCGCAATTGGCCTCATCGCATGATTTCTCGCGTTTTGCATTTTTTCGGCGTGGCGTTGATTTTCACGCTGACATTTGACGCGTTATCTGGTGATTATCGCATGGTACCGCCTTGTTGTGAATTCCACGTTGACACAGGGTTGTTTTCCCGCGATAGGCTGCGATATTGAAAGTTGCGTTACGCTACTCTTGCGGTAGTTATCACACGCTCTTGTGAATATACCCCCAAGTGTATCCAATAATGTATTTGTGATCCCTCAATATGTGCCTCTTGAAGACAAATAATATCAGTGTTTAGGGTTTGCAGCTCTAACGCAATTCTCCTTCTTTTCTTCCCATCATTCAGACCAGAGATATTAACCTTTGCTATCTGTATTTTACTCATATTTGATATTGGTACTAAATTTCCTATTAAAGAGTTCTCCCAGACAACCATCTGGTCCATGAGAGAAGCCACGTTGTGACACCCTTCAAAGGCTCCTAGGACTACACCATACTGATTTGGGCCGTTTAAATGTGTAGCTCCCCCACCCTAACCACCCTGAGGACCCACCCTCCTCCACCACTACTTGAGCAAAAAGTCCCCATGCCTGTGTGATGAAACCTTAAGAGTAGACCCACCACCGTACTCTAACAGCCATACTCATATTACTTCCCTTCCCGGTACATTTCTCTTATGAACATCTTTTTCCTATAGCAATACACTTCTCTCAGTATCTAGAATATTATCCTCCCCTTTTTTTCTCACTCCCCCTTCCTCATTTGCTGCTAGTCATGGCAGACCCTACACCCAACTCCTTTAGGTATTCCTGAGCCATTATTTTGGAGGTAAAGCTTCAGGCACGCCCATTTACAATTACTTTCAGCTGTGCTGGGTTTTGAAGGAATAATTTGGCCCCAATTTTTGAAAGAGACTAATAAGCTGTTGCATCCGCCAGCGCCGTTCGACAGTGGCATGTGCAAAATCCAGTCTAGTGAAAAATGCAATCCCTTTGAATTCCCTTTTAGCATTAGGGCAGACCAGATCATAAATTAACTGGCGTGCCAAAATGTTACAAAAATATACTAAGATGACTTGAGGTTTCTCAGAGGCATCCGCTGAGTGTTTCTTTGCCATTAGGGGGAAATCGATTGGCACTTTGGACTTTAGAGTCCCAGTTCCAATTAGGTTTTTCTGGAAATGTCCCTTTTAGAAGAGTAACCATAAATGATCTTTTATCGCCTCACTGAGGCCCCTCTGGAATCTCCAAGAATCTTAAGTTGTTTCTACCTTGTCTATTTTACTGGTCCTCTAGCTTCCAAAGCATGTCTCCAATTAGTGCACACTGCAAAGATTTCTGATTTTTCCACAGATTAAACTCAGTTTCTAGACCCTCCATTCTTTCTTCTACTTGTGTGATCCTCCCTGCAGTATCAGAGCATGTTTTGTTTAACTTTACAATGGATCTGCATAATTAATGGGACTCTGATATGGTGTGGTGACCTTCACTCCAGGTTTCTTCCTGCAGTTGCTTAACTGACTAGAGGATTGCTGCAAGTGTGAATTTAACCAATGATGTTTCGGGTCTCATTTCAATTTTCCCCTCAGCACATACCAATTGCATAGCCGAATAGTCCCCTTTCACATTCTCCAGAGAGGTACCTTTGGCGCTCCCACCCTGACCTTCTCTGAAAGTTTTCTCTGCCTTTTTCATCCTTTTGGACAGTTTTTTTGATTTAAAATTGCAGGATTATCTGGAGTACTGTTGGAGGAGTCGGATGGCAAATCATCAGTGGGGTATGATGAGGTATCACATGGATTACAGAGATCGGACTCGTCTGTCAAAGAAACAAATTTCTCCCCCCCAGTCAGGAGTATTAGCCACCTCTGCAAATTCTGCGAAGTTCTGAGGTTGCTTCTGGACATTGATCTCTGGATTTCTTAATTTATTTTTAGTAGAATTAATCGGTTCTCCTTCAGACTCTAGGCTGCCCTTGTATATTGACAAGCTTTGAATTTATTCTTCTTCATTTACATCTTTCTCTTGTGTTCTCTGCATTATCTGGTGTGCTGCATGGTCTTGGGTTCACTCCTTCACTGTTTCAACCCCCCCAGCCCTCTTTGGGTGGGCGCTTATCCGGGTTAAGTCTAACTCATTCAGAGAAACTGCACCCCAGTATCACCTCCTGCCATGGAAACAGCGCTGCCCTTATTTGCCAACCCAGGGTCAAACTTATAATCAGTAAGGGAGAATATTTCCGAGATCAGTGACTGTGAGGCCCCATAATTTCCACTTGTACAGCCTTTGATGGTCTTGCTATAGCCATTTTTGCAATCTGAGCAACCTTCTCTTTGTTGGTATTTGGCCTGCTTTCTTCCCCCCTCCTCCCCTGGGGTTAGCCGCAGCCCATGCAGGGAGGAGTGGTGGGGCCAAGTGGGTGGGTAATTCCATGGACAATGACAAGGGAAAATTAAATAAATAATTAATTTCCCCTCATCATCGTCCATCGAAATACCCCCCCACCACCTTCACCGCTCCTACCTGCATGGGCCACGGCTGCCTGGGGTCCTCAGACTCCTTAACGGAATCCCGATGTGCTGAAGAGAGGGCGGGGGATCGGCTATGTTGGTGGATGCTGGCCATTTGATTCCGCGGACCGGCATACTTCCTGGGTGGAACACCCACAAGGGTAAAAGGGCCCTGACCAGTTGAATGAAGCCCTGAGCAGCCACGAGGAACGCAAGCCTTATGGCACCGCTGCGTTGGACTCGGACTTGGATGAGTGATTCACTTCTGTTCCAGCAGACACGGCTTTCGAGATCCACTCCAAGGGCTAATCAGGTGATCAGAGCGGTAAGGGGGGGCAGCGGCGTCTCACTTAGACGCCATCTTGCTCCCCATCCGTTTCTCTGCTTTGGCATTCCCATTGCAATGCCTTTTTAAAAAGCACTGCTGTGACAATGCCAAAGGACCATATGCCAGACAACGGAGAAACTTGTAATCCTGCAGGCGGGTGGAGGTCAAGTTTGGGGGCATGCTGCCCCGCTCCTGCACCACCAAACTCATAATCAGGCCCTGAATCCAGACTGAGTAAATACAAATGTACAAATATAGGGGATATCAAATGCTGGTGCAAAATATGCCTGTTTAGCAAATGAAGTGCCAATGCAGAAACAGGTTACAATGATGTAGGTTCCACAACCCCTGATGGTCCCACAGAATATGGGAAACCCTAGATTTAATTTGAATCAGTTGTCTAAGGCACTTCTAAACCTGTTTTAAAACCAGAATTAGAACCCATTTCAACAGTTCACTATGTTTGATAATGATGACTCTGGCTACGACGATTCCCGATGATGGTACACGACAGCGGCGGAAGATTGCGTGCTTGGCGCAGTCTTGGAGGTAGACCCAAGTGGACCATTTGTAGAAGGAGAAGTTATTGATCACCAAGTATCATTTCTGAATGACACTGGTGCTACCCGATCCACTGTTAGAACAGCAAAAGTCTCAGACCTACCCCTCTAGGAAAGAAGCTCTAAGTTGCATGAGTTTCAAATAAACAGATCACAAACCCAGTTTCAGAGAAAGTTCTTGTAAAAATAGGTTCATTTGCAGTAAAACATAATTTCGCTATCTGTGATTCAAGCCCTGTAAACCTGTTAGGAAGAGATTTGTTGTGCAAGTCAAATTGCACTCTTTACTGCACACCTAGTGGTGTAGAATTTCAAACACATGATGAGGATGCAGATTTCAAGAAGACCCGACAAGACACAGCTGTAGTATTATTCCCAGTGAGAACCATCAAAGAGGTACCTCACGATTTGAAAGAAACAGTGAACCCAGAAGTATGGGGTTTCACAGGGAAAGGTATCTCACTGATTAAAGTTGTAGAACCTATCCAAGTCACAGTAAAGCCAAATGCAGTGTATCCAAGAGCACAACCATACAATCGACACCAGAAACAATTTCAGGAATAATACCTGTAATTGAAGAGATGTCTAGGAAAAGAATTTTAAAAGAACTAATTCAGAGTATGTGCAACTCTCCGATCATGGGTTTACAGAAACCCAATTGAAAAAATCAGATTGTGCAGGATCACTGACATAATATCGGAACCAACAATATAGTGACCAAACATTTCGTGTCAAAAATATCAATTGCAAGATTATCAATGGTAAGTACACAAATATTTAAAAAACAACCGTTTTGCATTATTATCATTAAAAACATACACAAATATTATTTTGAAATATATATATGGTTTAACATAGTAAATCTTAAAGGGGCCGATTCACAGAATTAATCTGAGATAAAATCCTAAATTAACTGCTTTTGGTATTCACGGAAGGCATTTAGTAGTAGTAAAGTTAGGACTCCTAACTTTACTACTACTAAACTGAGACAAAATCCTAACTTTACGACTTTCGGTATTCACAAAAGGCATTTAGTAGTATTAAAGTTAGGAGTCCTAACTTTACTACGACTAAATCCCTTCTGTGAATACCAAAAGTAGTAAGTTTAGGATTTTATCTCAGATTAGTTCTGTGAATCGGCCCCAAATATTTTATTATATAACATTATTATATTGTAAAGCAAATACATGTAATTAATATTAAATACTATAAAAAATATATACTTGTAAGTTTACTGTTATAAAAACATATAAACATACATATATATATATATATATATATATATATATATATATATATATTCACTGAAAAAACCATAGGTTTCAGACACGTTATAGTTAGAAATTAGCATTTAAAAAACCTTTGAAATTCACTGAAAAAACCATAGGTTTTAGGGACAGTTATAGTTAGTTGGACATTTCACTCGTACAAAACCATAGAAATTCCCCCGTTATAGTTAGTTCAGCTAACTATAACTCGCACCCCCGCAATGCACTGCTGATGACGTCACATATTACATCACTCATGACATGGTCAGTGACATCACTGATGACATCACTGATGACATCTCAAATGACATCACTGATGACATCATCCAGTGACTGTGTGTTTCTGTAAAGTTGAAATATGTTTAATATATATAGGGAAAGGTGTATTGAAGAATGAGTGGGTGTATAAGTGTCTCAATGGATGATTTAGTAGGTGTGTGACTGACTCTATAAGTGAGTGATTAAACGTATCTTACTGAATGCATGGGTTAGTGACTAAACTGTGTGAATGTCTGTATCCGTCTGTCTGTTGGTGTGTAAGCGGCTGCATGGGTTTGTTAATAGCTACATGAGTGCCTACATGGGTTATTGATTGGTTGTCTGAGTATCTGTATGGGTGCCTGAGTGTTTGTGTGGGTGGGGTGTGTGCGACTCTGTGCATAAATGTGTGAGTGGGTGATTCACTGGGTGGATGGTGTCAAGAGTGCATCTGTGATGGACTGTATGGATGGGTGAGTGTGTGTAAGAGTGTGTTAGTGAGTGAATGTATGTCCCAGTGGTACATGTGTGAGTAACTACATATGTGAAAGGCAGTATATATGTGTGTTGGAGTATATAAATAGCTATAAGCTTAGAGTGTGTGATTGTGAGAGTGACTGTATGGATGAGTGTGTGCTTGTATCAGAGAATGTATAAGAGCATAAGAATGTGCTAGTATTTGTATGAGTAAGTGAGCTGGTGTGTGTATAACTGTATAGGTGAGTAAATGGGTGTGTGCTTAATTTTTTGCATGACTGACTAGGTGTGTGAGTACCTCTATGGATGAGTGGCGGTGTGTGAGTGTTTATATAGGTGTATGAGTGCATATAATAGTCCTGTACTGAGTGACTATAAGTATGAGTGACTGTACGGGTGAGTGAGTAGATGTGTGTGTGTAGACCTAAGAATCAGTGAGTGTGTATATAGTAATTGGTGTTGGAGTGTCTATGGTTTTGACAATGGCAGTCTGTAATTTACAGTGGGTGTATCAAAAGTTATATTAGGGTGTGAGGAGGTGCATCAGATTATCACGTGGATGATGTCATCAGTGATGTCATTTGAGATGTCATCAGTGATGTCATCAGTGATGTCACTGACCATGTCATGAGTGATGTAATATGTGACGTCATCAGCAGTGCATTGTGGGGCGCGAGTTATAGTTAGCTGAATTAACTATAACGGGGGAATTTCTATGGTTTTGTACGAGTGAAATGTCCAACTAACTATAACTGTCCCTAAAACCTATGGTTTTTTCAGTGAATTTCAAAGGTTTTTTAAATGCTAATTTCTAACTATAACGTGTCTGAAACCTATGGTTTTTTCAGTGAATTTCAAAGGTTTTTTAAATGCTAATTTCTAACTATAACGTGCCTGAAACCTATGGTTTTTTCAGTGAATTTCAAAGGTTTTTTAAATGCTAATTTCTAACTATAACGCCCCTAAAACCTATGGTTTTTTCAGTGAATTTCAAAGGTTTTGTAAATGACAATTTTTAAATGTATTAATTGTTATATTTATTTTTTTGATACTGATTTACTACATTTTTTTAAACTATTTATTTTTACATATTTTATTTTTAAAATACATTGTAATTACATTATACATTACATTACAAAATATACTTTCTCAGAATGAATTACTTTAGTTTAAATACTTTGCAAATAGGCAATAGACTTTTAAGTACAGTAGTTACAGTTGTTGCAATGGGCAACACAATTTCAAACACAATGCAACATTGAGCTCAATGTGAATTTCTAGTTAAATGCAATTAGTTACTTTATGGATTACTTTTCTAACCACAGGACTGGATCCTAGATTCAGTCCTGGGACATCTCCTGTAAACAGTTGAGTAAAAGCGTTTTGGTTACAGTAGTGATTTTTAAGGAATATTATTGTATTTTAAAAGTTGACACTTAGAAACTTTTTCACATAGAATCACCAATGTTATCCTATGGGAGGAAATTCACTTAGCAGGTAAGTAGTGTTATCGTTACTTTTTCTTACTCAGTGGTGTATCCTGTATCGAGCACTGGTGCATCTCCTGTAAACAGTTGAAAGAATGCGTTTAAGTCATACAGGCGATTTTTAAGGAATATTTGTAGTTTGTGAAAATCGACACTTTGAATCCTTTCTGCTGAAAACCAGACAATGGATTCCAATGGAAGGAAATACAAGTTACTGGTAAGTACGGTTAGAATTACTTTTCAGGGTCAGTGCTGGGCTAAAAGATGCAGCACTGGGTTCTCTCCTGATAACAGGTGAGTAAATCGGAATTCGTAGTTCGGCTGATTTTAGAGGAATATTATAAAGTTCCAAAACTCCACACACAGAAGAATTTCCAAGTGAAACCAGTCAATGTTACCCTATGGAAGGAAATTCAAGTTACTGGTAAGTACGGTTAAAATTACTTTTCAGGATCAGTACTGGGCTCAAAGATGCAGGACTGAGGTCTCTCCTGATAACAGGTGAGTAAATCGGAATTCGTAGTTCTGCTGATTTTAGAGGAATATTTGTGTTTCAAAAATCGACACTTTGAAACTTTTCTGCTGAAAACCAGACAATGGTTTCCTATGGAAGGAAATACAAGTTACTGGTAAGTACGGTTAGAATTATTTTTCAGGGTCAGTGCTGGGCTAAAAGATGCAGCACTGGGTTCTCTCCTGATAACAGGTGAGTAAATCGGAATTCGTAGTTCTGCTGATTTTAGAGGAATATTTGTATGTTTCAAAAATCGACACTTAGAAACTTTTCTGCTGAAAACCAGACAATGGATTCCTATGGAAGGAAATACAAGTTACTGGTAAGTACGGTTAGAATTACTTTTCAGGGTCAGTGCTGGGCTAAAAGATGCAGCACTGGGTTCTCTCCTGATAACAGGTGAGTAAATCGGAATTCGTAGTTCTGCTGATTTTAGAGGAATATTTGTATGTTTCAAAAATCGACACTTAGAAACTTTTCTGCTGAAAACCAGACAATGGATTCCTATGGAAGGAAATTCAAGTTACTGGTAAGTACGGTTAAAATTACTTTTCAGGATCAGTACTGGGCTCAAAGATGCAGCACTGAGGTCTCTCCTGATAACAGGTGAGTAAATCGGAATTCGTAGTTCTGCTGATTTTAGAGGAATATTTGTATGTTTCAAAAATCGACACTTTGAAACTTTTCTGCTGAAAACCAGACAATGGTTTCCTATGGAAGGAAATACAAGTTACTGGTAAGTACGGTTAGAATTATTTTTCAGGGTCAGTGCTGGGCTAAAAGATGCAGCACTGGGTTCTCTCCTGATAACAGGTGAGTAAATCGGAATTCGTAGTTCTGCTGATTTTAGAGGAATATTTGTATGTTTCAAAAATCGACACTTAGAAACTTTTCTGCTGAAAATCAGACAATGGATTCCTATGGAAGGAAATACAAGTTACTGGTAAGTACGGTTAGAATTACTTTTCAGGGTCAGTGCTGGGCTAAAAGATGCAGCACTGGGTTCTCTCCTGATAACAGGTGAGTAAATCGGAATTCGTAGTTCTGCTGATTTTAGAGGAATATTTGTATGTTTCAAAAATCGACACTTAGAAACTTTTCTGCTGAAAACCAGACAATGGATTCCTATGGAAGGAAATACAAGTTACTGGTAAGTACGGTTAAAATTACTTTTCAGGATCAGTACTGGGCTCAAAGATGCAGCACTGAGGTCTCTCCTGATAACAGGTGAGTAAATCGGAATTCGTAGTTCGGCTGATTTTAGAGGAATATTATAAAGTTCCAAAACTCCACACTTAGAAGAATTTCCAAGTGAAACCAGTCAATGTTAGCCTATGGAAGGAAATTCAAGTTACTGGTAAGTACGGTTAAAATTACTTTTCAGGATCAGTACTGAGCTCAAAGATGCAGCACTGAGGTCTCTCCTGATAACAGGTGAGTAAATCGGAATTCGTAGTTCGGCTGATTTTAGAGGAATATTTGCACAATGGTGAAGGAAAGGGGTGGGGCCTGAAGTGACATGTCTGCAAACACGCTCCAGTATGCACCAGGGGGCTGCATTGCAGAGAGGTGTACAGAGGCCACGCCCCTTTTTACAACACTCTGCAACGCAGCTCCATGGCGCTTACTGGAGGTACCTGGTGGGCTAGTTGGCCCCCAGGGACCCTCAGGTTTGAAGAGGATTTAATTCCCCATCTTAAAATGCGCCACGGGGCCTGTTTGCACACATGTCACCTGAAGCCCCGCCCCCCCCCCTTAACCACTGTGCAAACGCACCCCGTGGCGTATTTTAAGTTGGGGGATTAAGTCCCCTTGAATCCTGAGGGTCCCTGGAGTCCAACTAGCCCACCATGTACCTCCAAAAAGCGCCACAGAGCGGCGTAGCAGAGAGGTGTAAAAAGGGGCGTGGCCTCTGTACACCTCTCTGCAACGCAGCCCCCTGGCGCATACTGGAGGTCCCTGGTGGGCTAGTTGGCCCCAGGGACCCCCAGTATTCAAGGGGAATTCGTTCCCCATCTGCAAACGCGGCAGGGGACGTGTTTGCAGACTGCTGCAGGGTGGGGGCGGGGCCTCCGGCACGATGCCGGTCTTTTTTATTTAAAAAAAAAAAAATTTGTATGGGAGGGGGGCTGCGTGGCCCCCCTTCCCTTGGCCTCTTTTGGCCCCGGGGACCCCATCCCCCGGGGCATGAGGATTTTCATTTTTTTTTAAAAATTAAAATAAAACGGGAAGGGGGTTGCGTGGCCCCCCTTCCCTGGGCCTATATTGGCCCCGGGGACCCCATCCCCCGGGGCATGCCCTCTTTTTATCAATTTTAAATATTTGGAGGGGGCTGCGTGGCCCCCTCCTCAGGCCATTTAAGGCCCCGGGGACCCCATCCCCGGGGCCGGCCTTTCCGTTTTTTTTCTTTCGTTTTTTTGGGGAGGGGGGCCGCGTGGCCCCCTCCCGGGCCACTACTTGCCCCGGGGACCCCATCCCCCATGGCTGGCCCTCTCCGATGGGGACTGTGGGGGAGTCCCCAATCCCCCCACAGTCCCGCCGGCTCCCCGCGTCCCTTGGGAGCCGGCATTGCTTTTCCACATGGGGAGCTGCTAAGATGCAGCTCCCTGTGTGGAAAAGCAATCTGCTTTGAATTTTGGAAGAGAGAGCAGGTTTCCCTGCTCTCTCTTCCAAAATCCAAAGCAGTTTGCTATGGCAGGACGGGAGCTGCGAGGCTCCCGCCCTGCCATAGCAAACTACAGTGTCTTGGGGGTAGGCACCCCGGGACACTGCAGGAGCCGGCCCTGGGGGGTGGCGGTTCCCAGGGCCATCAAGGGCTCCAGGAGGGGGGCCGCGCGGCCCCCCTCCCTTGAATTGCACAGCCCCGGGGAGGTGGTGGTCCCCGGGGCTCTGGGGGGCCGTAACGGACCCCCACATTTATTTTCTAAGTTCCCCGGGGAGGTGGTGGTCCCCGGGGCATGTGGGGGGGCTGGAGCCCCCCCCACACGTTATTAAATTTAAAAAAAAGAAGCCCCGGGGGGTGGCGGTCCCCGGGGCTGCGGGAGGGCAGAAGAACCCTCCCGCACCATTTTTTTCATAAAGCCCCGGGGGGTGGCGGTCCCCAGGGCTTGGGGGGCCTCAGAGGCCCCCCATATAAAACATAAACCCACCCCCGCATGCCCCCGGGACCTGGGCCACCCGGGGGTAAAATACATTCGAAGCGCGGGAGACCGCGCTTCGATTTTTTTTTTTATCGGCAGGATCCGCGCACCCTGAGCGCATCCTGCCGATTTAATTTTTTTTTTTTTAAATGCTTTTTTCTGCCCAGGGGGTCCTTGTGGGACCCCCTGAGCAGACCTAGGGGGTCAGGGTGTTTCTACCCTGCCCTCTTTGTGCGTTTGCACACTTGCAAATTTTTTTTTTTCTCGGCGGGATTCACGCACCCTAAGCGCACCCCGCCGATTGTTAAAAAAAAAAATGCTTTTTTCTGCCCAGGGGGTCGTTTTGGGACCCCCTGAGCAGACCTAGGGGGTCAGGGTGTTTCTACCCTGCCCCATTTTTGCGCTTTGCGCACTTGTTTCTGTCCCTCGGTTCTACCGAGGATAAAATGGCTGCCAACACTTCCTGATTTGGAGTGTTGACAGCCAATTAGCATGCAGCTCGTGATCGGGAGGGTGCGCGAATCCGACGCGGCCATAGATATATATGTGATTTTCATTTTGATTTTCACAGGAACTACTGAACGGATTTACACCATTTAACAAAAAGGGTTCTTTCTGAACCAAGAACTACCTCTTTGCCAAATTTGGTGTAATTCCGTTCAGCAGTTCGGGCTGTAGCCGTGGCTAAAGTTTCCTATGGGAAAATGAATGGGGAAAACACGTTTTGGGACCCCCCTTTTTTCTCGGCCCCCGCTTGACGAATCACCCCGAAACTTTCAGGGTAGGGGCGGACCGGAGCGGGCCATAAAGTTTGAAAATTTCGCGAAGATTCGTCAACCGACGCAAGAGTTATTTCAAATAGAATGTCGCGGATTTCCTACGGAAAATAGGTCCTAACTATAACTATCTACTGGCGACCGCCAGTAGATAATATTTATATATATTTATAAAAGACAATTGCTTTTCCACACGGGGAGCAGCATGTTAGCTGCTCCCCATGTGTAAAAGCAATGCCGGCTCCCGTAGGACACGGGGAGCCGGCGGGACTGTGGGGGTTTGGGGACCCCCACAGTCCCCAACCAGAGGCCAGGCCCCGGGGGATGGGGTCCCGGGGCAAGTAGTGGCCCGGGAGGGGGCCACGCAGCCCCCTCCCCAGAAATATATATTTTTTTTATTAAAAAAAAAAAAAGGGGTAAGGCCCTGGGGGATGGGGTCCCCAGGGCCCAAAAATAAGAAAAGGAAGGGGGGCCACACAGCCCCCCTTCAGGGAAAAAAAAAAACGATCGCCCGCAGGCCCCGCCCCTTCCTTCACCACTCTGCAAACGCGCCCCTGGCGCGTTTGCAGATGGGGAAGTAATCCCCTTGAATACTGGGGGTCCCTGGGGGCCAACTAGCCCACCAGGAACCTCCAGTATGCGCCAGGGCTGCGTTGCAGAGAGGTGTACAGAGGCCACGCCCCTTTATACACCTCTCTGCAACGCAGCTCTGTGGCGCTTTTTGGAGGTACATGGTGGCCTAGTTGGCCCCCAGGAACCCTCAGGATTCAAGGGGACTTAATCCCCCAACTTAAAACGCGCCACGGGGTGCGTTTGCACAGTGGTGAAGGGAGGGGGCGGGGCTTCTGGTGACATGTGTGCAAACAGGCCCCGTGGCGCGTTTTAAGATGGGGAATTAAATCCCCTTCAATCCTGAGGGTCCCTGGGGCCAACTAGCCCAACAGGTACATCCAGAAAGCGCCACAGAGCTGCGTTGCAGAGAGGTGTAAAAGGGGTGTGGCCTCTCTACACGTCTCTGCAACGCAGCCTCTGGCGCATACTGGATGTTCCTGGTGGGCTAGTTGGCCCCTAGGGACCCTCATGATTCAAGGGGACTTAATCCCCCAACTTAAAACGTGCCACGGGGCGCGTTTGCACAGATGTCACCTCAGGCCCCGCCCCTACCTTCACCATTGTGCAAATATTCCTCTAAAATCTGCCGAACTACGAATTCCGATTTACTCACCTGTTATCAGGAGAGACCTCAGTGCTGCATCTTTCAGCCCAGTACTAATCCTGAAAAGTAATTTTAACCGTACTTACCAGTAACTTGAATTTCCTTCCATAGGATATCATTGCCTGCTTTTTGCTGAAAAAGTTTCTAAGTGTTGATTTTTGAAACATACAAATATTCCTCTAAAATCAGCCGAAATACGAATTCCGATTTACTCATCTGTTATCAGGAGAGACCTCAGTGCTGTATCTTTCAGCCCAGTACTGGTCCTGAAAAGTAATTTTAACCGTACTGACCAGTAACTTGAATTTCCTTCCATAGGCTAACATTGACTGGTTTCACTTGGAAATTCTTCTGTGTGTGGAGTTTTGGAACTTTAAAATATTCCTCTAAAATCAGCCGAAATACGAATTCCGATTTACTCACCTGTTATCAGGAGAGACCTCATTGCTGCATCTTTCAGCCCAGTACTGATCCTCAAAAGTAATTTTAACCGTACTTACCAGTAACTTGAATTTCCTTCCATAGGATATCATTGTCTGCTTTTTGCTGAAAAAGTTTCTAAGTGTTGATTTTTGAAACATACAAATATTCCTCTAAAATCAGCCGAAATACAAATTCCGATTTACTCACCTGTTATCAGGAGAGACCTCAGTGCTGTATCTTTCAGCCCAGTACTGGTCCTGAAAAGTAATTTTAACCGTACTTACCAGTAACTTGAATTTTCTTCCATAGGCTAACATTGACTGGTTTCACTTGGAAATTCTTCTGTGTGTGGAGTTTTGGAACTTTAAAATATTCCTCTAAAATCAGCCGAAATACGAATTCCGATTTACTCACCTGTTATCAGGAGAGACCTCAGTGCTGCATCTTTCAGCCCAGTACTGATCCTCAAAAGTAATTTTAACCGTACTTACCAGTAACTTGAATTTCCTTCCATAGGATATCATTGTCTGCTTTTTGCTGAAAAAGTTTCTAAGTGTTGATTTTTGAAACATACAAATATTCCTCTAAAATCAGCCGAAATACAAATTCCGATTTACTCACCTGTTATCAGGAGAGACCTCAGTGCTGCATCTTTTAGCCCAGCACTGACCCTGAAAAGTAATTTTAACCGTACTTACCAGTAACTTATATTTTCTTCCATAGGAATCCATTGTCTGGTTTTCAGCAGAAAAGTTTCAAAGTGTCGATTTTCACAAACTACAAATATTCCTTAAAAATCGCCTGTATGACTTAAACGCATTCTTTCAACTGTTTACAGGAGATGCACCAGTGCTGGATCCAGGATCCAACACTGAGTAAGAAAAAGTAACGATAACAGTTTTTACCTGCTAAGTGAATTTCCTTCCATAGGATAACATTGGTGATTCTATGAGAAAAAGTTTCAAAGTGTCAACTTTTAAAATACAATAATATTCCTTAAAAATCACTAATGTAACCAAAACGCTTTTACTCAACTGTTTACAGGAGATGTCCCAGGACTGAATCTAGGATCCAGTCCTGTGGTTAGAAAAGTAATCCATAAAGTAACTAATTGCATTTAACTAGAAATTCACATTGAGCTGAATGTTGCATTGTGTTTGAAAATGTGTTGCCCATTGCAACAACTGTAACTACTGTACTTAAAAGTCTATTGCCTATGTGCAAAGTATTTAAACTAAAGTAATTCATTCTGAGAAAGTATTTTTTGTAATGTATAATGTAATTACAATGTAATTTAAAAAATAAAATATGTAAAAAAAATTGTTTCTAAAAATGTAGTAAATCAGTATGAAAAAAATAAATATAACAATTAATACATTTAAAAATTGTCATTTACAAAACCTTTGAAATTCACTGAAAAAACCGTAGGTTTCAGACATGTTATAGTTAGGAATTAGCATTTAAAAAACCTTTGAAATTCACTGAAAAAACCATAGGTTTCAGACACATTATAGTTAGAAATTAGCATTTAAAAAACCTTTGAAATTCACTGAAAAAACCATAGGTTTCAGGCACGTTATAGTTAGAAATTTGCATTTAAAAAACCTTAAAAATCACTGAAAAAACCATAAGGTTTTAGGGACAGTTATAGTTAGTTGGACATTGCACTCGTACAAAACCCGTGAAATTCCCCCGTTATAGTTAGTTCAGGTAACTATAACTCGCGCCCCCGCAATGCACTGCTGATGACGTCACATATTACATCACTCATGACATGGTCAGTGACATCACTGATGACATCACTCATGACATCTCAAATGACATCACTGATGACATCACTGATGACATCATCCATGTGAGAATTTAATGCATCTTCTCACACCCTAATATAAGTTTTGAAACACCCACTCTAAATTACAGACTGCCATTCTCAAAACCATACACACTCCAATACTAATAAGTACATACCCACTCACTGATTCTTAGGTCTACACACACACATCTACTCACTCACCCGTACAGTCACTCATACTTACAGTCACTCAGTACAGGACTATCATATGCACTCATACACCTATATAAACACTCACACAACGCAACTCATCCATAGAGGTACTCACACACCTAGTCAGTCATGCAAATAATTAATCACACTCCAATTTACTCACCTATACAGTTATACACACCAGCTCACTTACTCATAAAAATACTAGCACATTCTTACGCTCCTATGCAATCACTGATGCAAGCACACACTCATCCATATAGCCACTCTCACGATCACACACTCTCACTTATAGCCATTTATATACTCCAACACACATATATACTGCCTTTCACATATGTAGTTACTCACACATGTACCACTGAGATATACATTCAATCACTAACACACCCATACACACACTCACCCACCCATACAGTCCATCACAGATGCACTCTTGAAACCATGCACCCAGTGAATCACCCACTCACACATCTATGCACAGAGTCACACTCACCCCACCCACACAAACACTGAGGCACCCATACAGATACTCAGAGAACCAATCCATAACCCGTATAGACACTCATTTAGCTAGTCAGAAACCCATGCAGCTGCTTACACAACAACAGACGGATACAGACATTCACACAGTTTAGTCACTCACCCATGCATCCAGTAAGATACGTTTAATCACTCACTTATAGACTCAGTCACGCACCTACTAAATCATCCATTCAGACACTTATACACCCACTCATTCTTCAATACGCCTTTCCCTATATATATTAAACATATTTAAACTTTACACAAACACACAGTCACTGGATGATGTCATCAGTGATGTCATCAGTGATGTCATTTGAGATGTCATCAGTGATGTCATCAGTGATGTCACTGACCATGTCATGAGTGATGTAATATGTGACGTCATCAGCAGTGCATTGTGGGGCGCGAGTTATAGTTACCTGAACTAACTATAACGGGGGAATTTCACGGGTTTTGTACGAGTGCAATGTCCAACTAACTATAACTGTCCCTAAAACCTTATGGTTTTTTCAGTGATTTTTTAAGGTTTTTTAAATACAAATTTCTAACTATAACGTGCCTGAAACCTATGGTTTTTTCAGTGAATATATATATATATAGCTTCACTCCGTGTACCACCGGATTCTGCTCCAAACACGGACACGGACCTAGACTTTCAGTTGCTTTAATTTATTGTTGCTGTGCCGCAATATATAATATATATATATATATTACCTACTGGCGGTCGCCAGTAGGTAGTTATAGTTAGAACCTAGTTTCCATAGGAAAAGCGTTTTGTGTTTTGCTAATAACTTTGGCGCCGTTTGACGAATCTTCACGAAATTTTCAAAACTAATTGTTCATTCAGGTCAGCTCCTGTCTTGAAAGATTGGGGGTGATTCGTGAAGGGGGGCCGAGAAAAAAGGGGGGTCCCAAAATGCATTTTCTCCATGTTAATTTCCATAGGAAACTTTAGACACGGCTACAGCCCGAACTGCTGAACGGAATTACACACCTTCCTGTACATAAACAAACCTCCCTGCTTGCAGACACCCTTGCACTCTGGTGCAAGGGTGCCAGCGTTGGCGCTAAGTTGTGAAACTTAGCGCCATCGCAGGGGGAAAAAGCAAGGCTGCACCATGTCCTTGTGAATATGGTGCAGCCTTGCTTTTACAAAGTGGCGGAGAAAGGCATTAGGCCAAGAAGGCTAACGCCTCTTCCTCCACTTTCTTGTGAATATACCCCTTAATTTTGCTGAGGTATGTCTATGCTTGAAATGTATTTTCACACGAGTTATATATTGGAAGATGCAATAGCTATAAAACACAGGTATAGATGTAGTTGTATGTTTATTTTAAGTATGATGCCACTACGAAAAGGCACATGGGATGTATGCATCCTTTTAGTAATATGGTCAGACTGTGAACTGTAACCTGGAAAGGGTTTCTGGTTTGCGTTTGGTTAGGCCAAGATTGTTAGTAGTTGGTAAGTAGTGAATATGGAACAGGCAAATGACGTTAAAAACATGGTGGGAAAGGAATTAACTGTCAGTATTGTATTTGTAACATATGACACAGACATGAAACATTTAAAAAAAATTATTTTAAAGTAGATGGCGGAATGTGTAGTATATGTGCCACAACAAAAAAGAATGTGTATGATACAATTATAATCAGTATAGTAGTGAATCGATATCTGATAAAGGGAGATGTCATCATAAAAACAGAATGGAGAAAGGACTATCTTGAGTTACGTTTCAGTCTCAGCTAAAAAGAAGTGTTATCATAAAATAAAACATCTCAGAGGTTTCTCTGCAGACTGCATAACTTTTAAAATAGATAGTAAAGTCCCCAACGCCAAGTCACCGGTTTTGTGGACTAGTTGTGCAACAACCAGGGAAACGGAGCGAAAACATCAAGAGAGCGTAACCAAGTCTGTAAAGGGGAATTCGTAAACAAACTCAATGTCTGAAAATCCAAAAAGGAAATAAAAGCGAAAAGAGAAATTAAAAAAACAGTGTTCATGAAGTGTAGAAATAATAGGTCGTCAAATCGGGTTACCATACGCACTTATGGAGATTCATTGAAGCTCAAGAACTCAGAAGCACCGTGATGTGCAATCAGTTCCAAAAGGTCATCTGCACCTCTCCAAGCAAAGAGTGTCGCCATCCAATTCAGCAAGTCGAAAGAACAGACATGGTCATCGTAATCTTCTGCAAGCAGGACCATGTCAGGGCAACTTGCATGATATTCGATGATACTCTGCTGCAAGAGGCTCTCCGTATGAGCGCATGTACTCCATCTTCCCGTTATTGCATTATGAAACGCATCCATCAAGCATGTGTCTCCGGAACAGTCCTGGTCATGAGCGAGCAATGGACGCAGCAACAGTTCATAATCCAGGGGATCGCGTGAAGTAGTAGCGAGGCAGACATCCAGGGCGCATTCAAAAAGGCACCGGAGACAGTAGAAGACAGGTTGCACGCAGGTGAAGTACACGTAGCGGAAATTCAGTCTATATCTGATGCCAAACATCATCAATGGCAAGCATTCAAAAAGCTGTAGCATTCGTTCATGGTATAGCTGTATTTGTTGTGGATGGGGTTGAAGTAGAGGACGGGCAGCCATTTCGTAGTAGGAGCTCAAGAACGACTACTGCAGAAATAAGGAAGGAGCACCAAGGGACCCGCCAAATGTGCTTGCAAAATTAGAATGAATGAAATCCGGTGTTACTATAAAAAAGTCTGAAAAGAGATAAGGCGGGAGTCGCATAGTTTAGAAAAATGTGGTAGGCCTTGAGTTTCAGAGTGATTAAATATTTGGTGTATAAATTGTGCAAAATGTAGTGGGAGATTTCCATAGAATACTGAGTCAATGTCAGTTGCTTATTGAACCACCTGCTATTTGAAGGTCTCACGACGTTATGTAAGAGTCCTTTGTTGTTCAAACAGTAGCGTTTTCTGTTAGTGTTCGCCATTAATGTAAGTTTTCAAAGTAGGAATGGAAGGCCAGACCAAACTATCTTCAAGCACATGTGGGGGAGGAGAAAAGACATTGGTGGAACATGTTACACATTGTGAAAGAGTTGCTCTGTACGGGAAGCCTGCTTGTAGGTCACACCACTTGCGGTTATTTGGAATAAGATAATTGCTTTTGAAAAGCACACTGAGGTTGGGATTAACAGCAGCTACTGGAGTTTGTTTAAAAAACTGTTTAAATTAGAGGCGGAAAGTTAGAATTTCCGTTTAATTGAACTTGTGTACAAACTAAAGAATATTGAACGGAACAAAGTGTGGTTCTGTGTTACGAAAACTTACTTATTTATCTTGATTATCACAGCAAAATGCAAAACCAAGGAATACAATTCATGAATAAAAGTAGTTTCAAGGTAGTTAAATGTATAAACGGGGTAAATGTATTATGCAATCATGGAGGCTGTGCTATACGAGATCAATGAATCAGACATTTCCAACAGAATTATGCAGTCCCTCTGTTTGTATTTTTGTACTTAATTAATCAGTGTGGCAGTACGAAAGCACTCATCGATTCACTCAAGTACTACCTATGCACTCCCACAATGACCCTGAAATTAGTCTCGAAGTCATCTTTTTACTCAGGCAGTTTCAATGCAGTGTTGTAGACAGGTAGGTTTTATCTTTTTACTGATATAGTAACTTAGGCAGTAGCGATGGAGTCATAGAATGAAGTACGCACTACTACCACACAAATTAAATCAATCATGGATTACTTATGCAGTTATGGAATGAGCGAGGGAGTACTTTTGCACTGAACCATTCACTGAGGCACTATGGGGCATATTAAGAAGCCCCTATCGCCACCACAACGTCACTTTTAGTGACGTTGTGCTGGCGATAGGGGCTTTGCCTTATTAACAAGGCAGTGTTAAGCCACTTAACGTGGCTTAACGCTCCCTTGTTAATAAGGCCCCCTTTTACGCTGTGTGTGTAGCGTGAAAGGGGTGTGCAGTGGTTGTTGTGGTGGGTGTTCCACCACAACACCCATTGATTTTGACGCTGCCCCTTATTAACAAGAGCAGCGTTAAAAGGAGGCAGCGCCAAAATTAAGTCCAGGAAAACCCTGCTCTTAATTTGGCAAAAGGAGGAGAAATGCTTTATTTCTCCTCGTTTTTGCTTTTTCCATGTAAAAGCAAAATGGCATGGTTTGTTTATGTACAGGAAGGTGTCCCTTGCTGTACATAAATAAAGCTTTTTTCAAAATGCCGTTTTGTAACTTACATGTGTGCTGCATGAAGGAGCACACACGTAAGTTACAAACTGGCATTTTAGGTTTGTTTATGAGGAGGAAGGGACACCTTCCTGTACATAAACAAACCTCCCTGCTCGCAGACACCCTTGCACTCTATATTAATAGATATATTTAAACAATATTAGGAAAAGTCTAGCAATAATAGATATACTATTCCCCTCCACCCTTTACCCCTACAAACCCAGCAACCCACATCTAATATATAACTAAAAATATATTAATTAGACAATTTACATAATGAATAATCAATTAAATAGGTTGAAATAAAATATTTAATTGTTAATTATTGCTTAAGTAACTTCCCTACAATCCCAGGAGCCCACATCTAATATATAACTAACAAAATATAATTAATACACAATTTACATGATTAATATTCTATTACAAATTGTAATTTGTAATTTCTTTATTTGTTTGATTAATTAAAATCTTACAAAAAAATGTAAATACTAATCCAAATATAAAAGATTAAAAGAACATATATAAACAATACCATGTCTTATATAAACCAGATTGTGCTTAATAAAATTCATTACATCATATATATTTAAAAATTCAGTAGTTAAGGGTTTCAAATTATACTCCTCTAATTTTTGTCCAACTCTCAATAAAATGTTTACAAAGGCAGAGTTCATAAATATATCATCAGAGCCTAGACATGATATCAAAGCTTGTCTACATGTCCTTATACCACGGTCATTAAATAGTCTCTTAAGTATAATTTTCCTTTCATTTTCTAACTCAGGGCAAAGACATAGTAGGTGTATAAAGTTCTCCTGCCCAGATTTACATAGCCTACAAAAAGTGTCCTCTTCTGACTTCTTCCATGGCGGTAAATGGCATAAACCCGGTAGTAAACCAAATCATGCTTTAGTAAAAATATATTTGTTTTTTAATGACCATGGTGTTTCTAAATATTGTTGGACCTTTTTTTTCGAAAATCCGTTTATTATTGGCCATGCATGTTTTCTTTTTGCAAATATATCTTTATCTTTTATCAACGATAGATGATTAGTTAGTTTGTTAATTGCTTTTTTAAAAGTTTCCTGAGTTATTGTATTTTCCCAGATGGGCATTACTTCAAATTCTTCTATCGCTGCATTTAAGTAAGTCCATGCCTGCAATTTCCTAGTGGCATTTATTTCCTGCCATAATAGCTGGGACAGTTGATTATCATGATCATTTTTTATTCTGTTCCACACCTTTATAACTTGTCCTGATTGTTTAAACCAAATTCCAGCCTCACTTGCGCTTGAGATGCGTTATTAGGCAGATGAAAAAGGGTTTTATAAGTTCTTGCGACCGCATTATTAATGATCACTGCATCTTTCCCATTTAATGCCTCACTACCGTATGTTAGTGTAGGTAGCAATTTTTCTGAAATCACCTTTAAGAAGGGACGAAAAGACAAGTCACCTATTGATTTCTGTAGGATCCTAAATGCTGCTGTCAAAGCATTTGCTTTTCTGAAAATGTCCTTTTTTTGAGGGAGGAAATTTCCATTGTCATTAAATATAACACCTAGGTATTTATAAGAATCCACTTGCTATAATTGTGTTTCTTCCAGTGACCATTTAAATTTATGTTTAAGTCTTGTGTTTTTTGTAATTACCATTACTTTAGTCTTTGTTTCGTTTATTAACATATCATTTTCATTTGCATATATTGATAATCGATCTATTAGCCGTTGCAACCCAACCTTAGTCTGGCTTAAAAGTATAATATCATCTGCATACAGCAGGTTGGATATTTGCTTATTAGCTAATCTAGGCGGATGTGCATTTACATCATTCAATGCATTTGTAATATCCGCTAAAAACAGATTAAAAAGCATTGGGGCCAAGACGCACCCTTGCTTTAATCCTCCAGACGTAGGTATTTCTTTTGTTAGTGTCCGACCATCTCCCAGGCTCACCCTGATCCAAGTATCAGTATGCAAAAGTTGAATCAATTTTAATAGTGAGTCTGGAATTTCTTGCTCTTTTAATTTTTTCCACAGACGGTGTCTATTTACACAATCAAAAGCCGATCTAAAATCGACAAAGCATAGATACAAGGGCTGCTTTGTTAAAATTGCCTTATCCATTAGTACTGATAGAACTAATATATTTGTAGACGTTCCTAGACCTTTTATGAAACCTGTTTGGTTCGGGGGAGTATCTGTTTATCATTTACCCAATCTGACAAGTTTGACAATAAAATCCCGCAAACAGTTTTGCATCCGTGTCTTGCAGGGTTATCAAACGATAGTTCTCCGGCAGGGCCCAATTTCCTTTCTTATAAATAGGAGATATTAATGACCCTCTCCAGGATTTAGGTATCGACCCAGTCCGAACTACTTCCTTAAAAACCTCTGTTAGGTATACCGACCAAAATTCTGGTTCTCCCTTGTAAAGGGCGAACCGGATACCATTGGGACCTGGTGCCCCATCTTTTTGTTTTTTTATTAATTTGGAGACTTGAGATTTCGTAATGTAAATTTCGCTATCATCTTCTAAATGTGTTGGTTCTGGCCTTTTCTGTTTACCATCCTGAATATTTGCTTTCCCAACTGGATTTAGATGTTTTATAAGGAATGTAATCCATTCATCTTCGGTTAACACGGATGCTACCACGGATTTATTGGGTCTTACTAGACCATTAATCATTTTCCAAAACTCCCTTGAGTTTACTTGGTTACTAGCGTGGAAGATTTTTGTCCAAAGTTCCTGCCTGGCTTTGTTTTTTTCATTCCAGATCAATTTCCTCAGATTTTGATTTATTGTTTTTAGTTTAATTATTATTTCTTCGTTGTTTGGAAGCTTAGTTAACTGTTTCCTAAGTTTGTTACGGGTCCGTCTAATTTTCTTAACCGTATATGGTAGATTGATATTATTTCCACTTTTTTTCCTTTGTGACTCTTGTTTATTCTCCGGTATAACAAAAGAATCATATGGCTTAACTATTTTCCGTGTGAAGTTTTCCCATTGCTCAACTGCGGACCTCATGGTTTTATCTTTAAAACATTCTTTAACCAGTTCTTGCGCCTTTTCCTTAGTGTCCTCCCTATTGTGTGTTTTCCATATAAGTTTTCTGTAGTTGATGGTTCCTGTCTGGCCTTGCATTGACAAATACACTTAGGGGCCGATTCCGATCTCGGTCGGAGGCGTACCCAACACCATTCGGTCGGGAAAAAAGCCATGCGAAAGCCTGTTTCCCGACCGATCCATACAGCACACCGAACGAGTAAGTACGATGCGCACAACAGCAAAGAATCCGGCCGAGCCGTACTCACCCAAACCAGGTCCTGTTCCCCGACCGAGGCGAATCCGGAAACGCCGAATCGAGTCGCACGGAAGGAAAAATGCAGCCCCGTCCGGCCGGACAAGTACGATGCGCTTTCCGTACGCGCCGAACCCGTCGCTACGCACGGCACGTCAAAGCATCCGGGAGAGGCGCACATAAGCTCCGATTCGCGCCACAACATGATCCACGGCTCCGAGACGAACACGGCAGCGACGAGGACGAGGCGAAGCGACGAGGACGAGGCGAAGCGACGAGGACGACGCGAAGCAACGAGAAGGACGAACGACACAAACCAACCATGAATCCCTTCGTCCCGATCATACCAATATTCTACATTTACTACCGGAACAGGCACGGACGCGTACGGCGCAGAAGGTAAGCCAGACACCAACCACGAAACACATACAACACGTACACGACACATCACACACACACAGAGGGATGCAGAATATACTTACACCAGCAACAGCAGCACCATAGGGGCGGGATGCCCATCACCAATGCCACATATGCACACAGGGGCCTGAATGCGCACCACCACCCTCACCCAGGGGGGGCAGGATGCCTACCACTACTACCACCCTCACCCAGGGGGGGCAGGATGCCTACCACCCTCACCCAGGTGGGGCAGGATGCCTACCACTACTACCACCCTCACCCAGGGGGGGCAGCATGCCTACCACTACTACCACCCTCACCCAGGGCGGCAGCATGCCTACCACTACTACCACCCTCACCCAGGGGGGGCAGGATGCCTACCACTACTACCACCCTCACCCAGGGGGGGCAGCATGCCTACCACTACTACCACCCTCACCCAGGGGGCAGGATGCCTACCACTACTACCACCCTCACCCAGGGGGCAGGATGCCTACCACTGCTACCACCCTTAGCCAGGGGGGCAGGATGCCTACCACTACTACCACCCTTAGCCAGGGGGCCAGGATGCCTACCACTACTACCACCCTCAGCCAGGGGGGGCAGGATGCCTACCACTACTACCACCCTCACCCAGGGGGGACAGGATGCCTACCACTACTACCACCCTCACCCAGGGGGGGCAGCATGCCTACCACTACTACCACCCTTAGCCAGGGGGGGCAGATGCCTACCACCACTACCACCCTCACCCAGGGGGGGCAGGATGCCTACCACTACTACCACCCTTAGCCAGGGGGGGCAGCATGCCTACCACTACTACCACCCTTAGCCAGGGGGGGCAGGATGCCTACCACTACTACCACCCTCACCCAGGGGGGGCTGGATGCCTACAACTACTACCACCCTTAGCCAGGGGGGGCAGGATGCCTACCACTACTACCACCCTCACCCAGGGGGGGCAGGATGCCTGCCTACCACTACTACCACCCTCACCCAGCGGGGGCAGGATGCCTACCACTACTACCACCCTTAGCCAGGGGGGGGCAGGATGCCTACCACTACTACCACCCTCACCCAGGGGGGCAGGATGCCTACCACTACTACCACCCTTAGCCAGAGGGGGCAGGATGCCAACCACTACTACCACCCTCACCCAGGGGGGCAGGATGCCTACCACTACTACCACCCTCACCCAGGGGGGCAGGATGCCTACCACTACTACCACCCTTAGCCATGGGGGGCAGGATGCCTACCACTACTACCACCCTTAGCCAGGGGGGCAGGATGCCTACCACTACTACCACCCTTAGCCAGGGGGGCAGGATGCCTACCACTACTACCACCCTTACCCAGGGGGGCAGGATGCCTACCACTACTACCACCCTCACCCAGGGGGGGCAGGATGCCTACCACTACTACCACCCTCACCCAGGGGGAGCAGCATGCCTACCACTACTACCACCCTTAGCCAGGGGGGGCAGGATGCCTACCACTACTACCACCCTCACCCAGGGGGGGCTGTATGCCTACCACTACTACCACCCTTAGCCAGGGGGGGCAGGATGCCTACCACTACTACCACCTTAGCCAGGGGGGCAGGATGCCTACCACTACTACCACCCTTAGCCAGGGGGCAGGATGCCTACCACTACTACCACCCTCACCCAGGGGGCAGGATGCCTACCACTACTACCACCCTCACCCAGGGGGGCAGGATGCCTACCACTACTACCACCCTTAGCCAGGGGGGCAGGATTCCTACCACTACTACCACCCTCACCCAGGGAGGGCAGGATGCCTACCACTACTACCACCCTTAGCCAGGGGGGGCAGGATGCCTACCACTACTACCACCCTTAGCCAGGGGGCAGGATGCCTACCACTACTACCACCCTTAGCCAGGGGGGCAGGATGCCTACCACTACTACCACCCTTAGCCAGAGGGGGCAGGATGCCTACCACTACTACCACCCTCACCCAGGGGGGCAGGATGCCTACCACTACTACCACCCTCACCCAGGGGGGCAGGATGCCTACCACTACTACCACCCTCACCCAGGGGGGCAGGATGCCTACCACTACTACCACCCTTAGCCAGGGGGGCAGGATGCCTACCACTACTACCACCCTTAGCCAGGGGGGCAGGATGCCTACCACTACTACCACCCTCACCCAGGGGGCAGGATGCCTACCACTACTACCACCCTCACCCAGGGGGGCAGGATGCCTACCACTACTACCACCCTCACCCAGGGGGCAGCATGCCTACCACTACTACCACCCTTAGCCAGGGGGCAGGATGCCTACCACCACTACCACCCTCACCCAGGGGGGCAGGATGCCTACCACTACTACCACCCTTAGCCAGGGGGCAGCATGCCTACCACTACTACCACCCTTAGCCAGGGGGGCAGGATGCCTACCACTACTACCACCCTCACCCAGGGGGTGCTGGATGCCTACCACTACTACCACCCTTAGCCAGGGGGGGCAGGATGCCTACCACTACTACCACCCTCACCCAGGGGGGGCAGGATGCCTACCACTACTACCACCCTCACCCAGGGGGGGCAGGATGCCTACCACCACTACCACCCCCACCCATAGGATGGACAATGCATGACACAACCAGCACACCACAACCTAGGGAATGCAAGAAGAAGACATCCCCCCAACACCATGACAAGCGTGTGTAGACTGTGTCAAATGCCTACAACACCGAACATGACTTTGAACATACAATGTGACCCCCTAGCACATGTGCCACACAAATGTGTGTGGCACCCACAATGCAAGCAGGCCATGACCATTGTGGCAATGTGGTCCAAACCCCCATCATCACAGTGACCAAAATGTAAGTGTGGGGTCCGTAGCTGCAGCACATTTTGAACATTGTGGCAATGGGGTCCAAACCCCCATCATCACAGTGACCAAAAGGTAAGTGTGGGGTCCATAGCTGCAGCACATTTTGAACATTGTGGCAATGGGGTCCAAACCCCCATCATCACAGTGACCAAAAGGTAAGTGTGGGGTCCATAGCTGCAGCACATTTTGAACATTGTGGCAATGGGGTCCAAACCCCCATCATCACAGTGACCAAAAGGTAAGTGTGGGGTCCATAGCTGAGCACATTTTGAACATTGTGGCAATGGGGTCCAAACCCCCATCATCACAGTGACCAAAAGGTAAGTGTGGGGTCCATAGCTGCAGCACATTTTGAACATTGTGGCAATGGGGTCCAAACCCCCATCATCACAGTGACCAAAAGGTAAGTGTGGGGTCCATAGCTGAAGCACATTTTGAACATTGTGGCAATGGGGTCCAAACCCCCATCATCACAGTGACCAAAAGGTAAGTGTTGACAAAGTAAGAGGTGCAACTGCCAAACTGCATGGATGATTCCTGGTCACAGAACAACAAACACATCAGTGGCAAAGTAGTGTATGTGTCCCATTGCAACATAAATTGGGGGAGCCAAATCCTGCAGTGCAAATAAGACATAACTTTGGCCATGTGCAGACAAACAACACCCATGGGGGCTGACACCGTCAACAATCATCAATGACACAATGACAGAAGTGACCATCCGAATGTAGACCCACATATTTGCACCAATGGGCACACACATGCAGATACCCTGTGGAGACTGCAGATGTGAGGTGAATAGATACCATACCATGGCAGCAATGGGACACACAAACCATGATCATTGTGCTGACCGATGACCTAGGAGTCCCAGGGACAGCAGGGGAAACCCACCAAACTACATACAGCCAATGGCACACCCAAGATATGCCAATGCAGTGGTGCAGATGCACAAACACAAACAGGCAGACCCACCCTGCACATCATACACAACATGTGAGGGTGGGGGTGCCAGTGTCCCCAGGCAACCACACAACACATGAGGAGACATGAATACCAATCATACAGATGTGCATACAGTGCCACACAAAGGTAACTCATGGATCCAAATTCCCTATGTGGGCAAGCAGGCATTGTCAGATGAGAGGGAGCACAAATCACACATGTCACACAGGCACGTAGGGACAGCAACTGACACAGCAAGACACAGACACACCACAGCACCACCCCCAGGGCCCCCACAATGTGGTGACCCTGGGCTGCATTACAATCCCACTGTGATGACAAACCTAAATGTGGTTCACACTGTGAACCACAGTCATGTGTACTGAGCAACTAACTACCATCACACCTACACAAGCACAAATCAAACAGCATGGCCAGTGAGCCAAGGCCAACATGGAGGCAGGGGCCTAGCCGGGCAACAACTCTCATCTGCACACACTCAACACCACACCCTCGACCTCCAACAATGTGCAGCAGTGAAGCACACATGCACTGGTGACATTGCACATGCACTCATGACTATTCCAGGGTGGTGGGTGGGAATCAAGATGCAGAAACACATCACACATGGACACTAAACAAGACTCCTGAATGTCTGACACACTGCACACTACGCCGTACATGAACATGACGGCAATACCACACCAACCAATGGGATCACAGCCACAGTCACACACCAATGAAGAAGCCAAGGTCACCCACAAAGAACACACATAGACAACAACCAACATTGTAGCCCGGAACCTGAGGAGTGCCAGCAGTCACACACACAACGTGTCACAATCACTGAAAGATAACACAAACTGGAAATCACATGACAGGGGCAAACAACAAGTGCCAAGGGGAAACCTGACTGTGACCCAGCTGCGTCTGCACACAAACTCAGCCCTGACAGCAAGCACACCTAGGGGTGACACCCTGATGACCAGTAATGTGCCATGCACCCACATCACAGAGAACCCAGGGATAAGACTTTGGGGGAACATAGCTCAACTCAGCTAGCATCACAAACAGGTACAACACTAGGGATCACAGCATGCACAGCTAAACGGAAGTGAACACACAGACATGCACATACAACACACACCTTGGGCGCAGGCAATGTCACAGGAGTACACACTGCCATGAGGGGACTCCACTCCTGTGTGAGGACAGCTGTGCCATATGTTGCCTCAGTAGGGCCCCACCGTGTCAGCTGAGCACTTGGTCACACAATCAACAATTAGCACCAAATGAGGGCTCCCGTCACATCAGCCTGGTCATGGAAGTGCCAACGGAATCATCAGCACAGATCCAACACACTTGTATAGCAATGTTGCACTGACAACACAGATGAGTCCTTCCCCATTGATGCCCAAACCTGCATGTCCAGTGGAGATGGCCACACGGTCAGGGAAGTAGACGAATAGAACAATGGCAGGCACAACAGATGTGCAGGGGTGGAAGCCACAGATGTGAAATTGCCAATCTAAGTAGGAAATCCCATTGCCAAATACTCAACACATGACACCCTCAGATGCTGCTATGGATGACATGGATACACCACAGGATAGGACACATTCCCCCTGGACCACATGGGTTCCTGCACAGTAACACTTCATTATCATGAGACCAAATGTCACCATCACTGCAGCAAGGGCATGGTTAGCATCATCAACATCATGTACATCAGAAGCAAAAGCACTAGAGAACAGAAAGTTGCTTTATTCAGCATATGTGGCATTAAAAGGAGAAGTCCGTTAGAACATAAACAAAGGCCAATGGCCAGTCCATCAACAAAGTCACAAGTGGGTGACAGTGGCAGATGCCACCCTACACATGCCTGCACAAAACCAGGGACAATCCACTAGGAGGGGCAACCGGGGGGTAGGCCAGGCACCGCAGGGACAGGATCAGGGCTCACCAGGAGGAAGCAGGGAAGGGGTGGTGGGTGCTGGAGAGCCACTGACAACTGCAGTGGAGGTGTCTGACATGGTGTGTGCCGGCACAACTGGGGGGCATGGCTCAGATGTTGTGGGTGCCGGCACGACTGCAGTGGACCCTGCAGATGGAGTGCACGGGTCCGCCACTGCAGTGCCCAAGTCAGACAGGGTGGTAGTGGACTCCACTGCAGTGCCTACCACCAGGGGAGGAGAATGGGGAACAGGAAGGTGGGCTGGACAGAGGGGGAGGACACCCTCACCACATCAGTGGCACAGACAAGCGCAGCGAGGGGTGTTGTTCCGGGAGAGCAAGTGGCAGGGGGAGAAGGCCGGAGCCTCTTGGGGATGGTATATCTGTGGGTGGGGGAACCTGGGGCAGGGTGTGGTGGGGGCACCTGTGGAGTGGGGGCCTGAGGGATGGAGGAAGGAGACCTGGTGCTTGAGCTGCAGTGCGGCGGCGGGGTCTTGCTCTTAGCACTCCGGGGGACTTGCGGGTGGGGGCCTCAGTCTGTCTGCGCCTGGGGGAGGGTGTCCGGGGGCGAGGGGCACTCTGCTCCGTGTGGGGGGCTTCCTCTTCCCCCTGGATGCTGGGGCAGCTGGATCGGAGGGGAAGAGGCCGAGGTCACTGAGGAAGAGGCGCTGGGTCTTTGGGGTTGCAGGTGAGGCAAGGGAGGGTGCTTTGGAGGGAGAGGCAACTGAGGACTGCGCAGTGCCCGTGGATGCGTGTGTGTGTACCAGGGCCCCATCCCCTGTGAGTCTGGTTTCAGTCCCCTGACTGTGCGTGCGTGTGCGTTTAGTTTGTGGCGTGTGTGTCTGTGTGCTGGACGTGTGTGTGCTGGTGTGTGCCTGTGCCGGTGTGTGTGTGCTTGGGACGGGTAAGGTGCTGGGGAGTGTGGATAGAGCAGAGGCAGGAGGGGTGAGGGACTGTCTGAGGAGGGACATTGCTGCCGTCAGGGAGGAGTCCATGGACCTGTTGCCCCTCTGTAGGTCAGACATGCCCGATGAGATGCCCTCCATGAACGACACCAGCTGAGTCAACAGTGCGGTGTGCGCATGGAGGACACTCAGCATGGCTGTCTGCCCTACATGGAGCTGGCGAAGGAGGTACACAGACTCCTCACTCAGGGCAGCAGGGGACACAGGGGCAGGGGGTGCGGTGCCTGGCCCAAAGGAGACACGCTCCCGAACATGGGAGCCTCCATGGACCTGGGGAATGGGAGCCGATGGGAGGGCGGTGGTGGTGCTGGTGGTGGCGGGGACAGCAACACTAGCTGGCGTGTGGTGGCTGCTGACACCCGCCTCCACAAGGGAGTCATCCTCCGAGTTGCTCTGGTCCTCAGCTGAGGTGGATGGTGCTGAGGACTCCTCGGTGTGGCTCCCCTCGCCCTCCGTGCCACTGGGTCCCTCCGACCACTCCTCGGCTGCTGACCCAGTCTGGCTCTCTGGCTCCTCCTGGTCCGTGGAGCTGTCCCCTTCCGTGGCCGTGGATGTATCTGCAAACAATGGGGAAACAGACAGACATCAGTCACCTGCACCAAACGCACACACCACTGTGAGCACAGCACATTACAGAGCAAGCCCTGGCATCATTAGTTGTACATTGCTAAAAGTGCCCTAACTGAACAGGAGAAGCCAATTGTCAGTCTGATGCCAAGCATGGCACTCACATCCCACATGGCCTTGCACCCATCTGTCTGGTGTGTGTTGGATTGCAACACCCCAGTGTGGACACATACACCAAGTACACAGTAGTTGGACAGTGCAGAGGACACGGTGTGGCATGTGGACATGCACACATCACAGCTCTTGCCACTGACTCAGTACAGGTTTCCGGATGAAAGGGATGCCCAGAGTCAAATAGGAAATGCATGTGATGCATACCAGCGACAGACACCATGATGCACCCATGTCCTGATAGCCAGCGCCACTATGGTGTGCATGTAGCACATGTCACTCCCCTGCAGGACCACCAATAAGTTGACACATGCCATGGCAGAGGCATGACTGCTAAGTCATACATCACTGTCTCAGTGATGTATGACTTGGCAGGCAGACAACAACACTATGCACTGTGTCACAATAGTAGGTCATGGGGAATGCAAGTCCTGGAGCTGCACAAGTGCACATGTACATCCCCCACACAACACATCATCTTAACCCTCATCTGTCCAGGTCACACCTATTGGACATATGGGAGACCTGTGACACTACCCTTGGAACCTGAGCCCCTCACAATTTGCTGTAAATGGGGAACAGCTGCCTGAACTTCACATTCGCATACCCCAGTCTGCACGGGCAGCTGATCAAACACCTATGTGACACACAAGTATCGTCTCCTATGGTCACATCTCCAGGGGCATGCTGAGCCCCTACCAAGAAACACCCCAGCAGTCCTGGCAACTAATCCACAGCACACTGACACAGAGGCAGACACCTGAGGGGTAAAATCACTGTGCACAATGTGTCAGCTGATACACGGGAGTGGGAGTACAGAGTGCATTGCATGGCCTGGAGTAGGCATGACTGTCCTGCTCCACATGAATGAGGGATGTGCCCTTGTCAGTGGATAGCTGGCCATGTATGTGTGACACACGTAATCTGCACACTCCTGGGGCCCAAACATTGTTCCCACCCGCTGCATGGGCGTCTGCCACATACCCCAGGCACATGTGGTGGCTCAGCTCAGCAAGTGGACCGCATATCAAAGCAACACGCAGATCACATGTCCAAACCCAGGCATTGTGTGAACAATGAACCCACCCATGATGCCCACAACAGAGTTAGGGAAACAGATGCTGTCCCCCACCTTTAGTGAAGCAAACTGCAAGGACACAGTCCCAAGTGACACAATTCCCTGAATGTAAGGGCCACACCTGGGTATCAGATGAGCAGTGGGCAGTGCACAATAGAGGGACATGGCTCCTGGACAACATGACTGCTGCACTGTGGCAGTTGAACCAGGCCAGAGGAGGGCACAAAGCATGTAATACAGAGTTCACAGTGCAGTCTTTGACTCACCCCCTCCTTGCTGCTGTCTGGCCTTCAGCTGCCCATCCAGGTCTGGAAACACCACCGCCAGGATCTGGAGCAAGTGGGGGTCAGGGTCCGTGTTCCGCCCCTCCTGCGAGGAGGCGACAGCTTCAGCTGGACCCGTGCAATCCTCCGGGTCCAGCCCCGAAGGTCCTGCCACCTCTTCTGGCAGTTGCGGATCCGGCGCTTGTAGACCCCCACGGACCGGACAGCCCGGACGATGTCCTTCCAGATTTCCTGCTTCCGATGGGCATTAACCTGTCAGGATGACAAAGTGAAAAGGCCATTACCACACATGCAACATATCCGTGCATGACACAGTTGTATATACATGTCTCAATCACAGGGGCACATGATGTACACAGGCAGTGCAAAGCTGACCATGGACAGTTTGCCAGACGTCACTACATGGTATCATTGCATGGGAAGTAAAACCATGTTCAAATGCACTGTCACTGCACCATACCTGTCCAGTGCAAGTCACTACACACTATGGGGGGTGACAACTACTCAGTGAGCCTGCTAGCCAGTGGCGTGCAGACTCTCAGCCTTGCTAGTCACACAAAATGCACATTCAGAAAGGCAGTGCACAGAACACTCACCTGCTCCCCTGGTGTCCCATACAGCTTGCTGTACTGTGGAAGTAGGCTGTCCAGCAGGGCCTGGTTCTCTTCAAGGCTGAAGGCTGGGGCTCTCTCCACAGTACGTGCCATTGCAGGGTCCAGAGGGGCAGAGACAGCAGCAGTGCAGTGGCAGATGTCGTCCTGGAGCATGTAGTGCAGGCAAGTGAGCTCTCAGGGGAATAGCCAGCAATATATATGTGCTGGAGAGGCAGATACTGTCCCTTGTGTCCAAAGTGATAGGTCCAAGTCGTTTGCATCTTCTGAATCTGGCCAATCCATGGAATAGCAGCACCAAAACACGCCCACAGCATCCTTCAAATCTTCAACTTAATGACATACATGATTTTGCAACATTGTTGTGGGTGACCAACTGAATTTACAGCAACCGACTCGTTCGAAATTCGAAAACGCGTCCGTTGCCAGGCAAGCCCATTGTCAATGGGTGCGCACCGATCGGTCCATTGCGGTACAACGCGCACAGGGGTACAACGCGTGCACCACACACATTGAATGCAATGGGCCGGCCGGAGGCACCGATCGGTCCATTGCAGTTCAACGCGCACAGGGGTACAACGCGTACCCGCACACATTGAATGCAATGGGCCGGCCGGAGGCACCGATCGGTCCATTACAGTTCAACGCGCACAGGGGTACAACGCGTACCCGCACACATTGAATGCAATGGGCCGGCCGGAGGCACCGATCGGTCCATTGCAGTTCAACACGCACAGGGGTACAACGCGTACCCGCACACATTGAATGCAATGGGCCGGTCGGAGGCACCGATCGGTCCATTGCAGTACAACGCGCACAGGGGTACAACGCGTACCCACACACATTGAATGCAATGGGCCGGCCGGAGGCACCGATCGGTCCATTGCAGTTCAACGCGCACAGGGGTACAACGCGTACCCGCACACATTGAATGCAATGGGCCGGCCGGAGACACCGATCGGTCCATTGCAGTACAACGCGCACAGGGGTACAACGAGTACCCGCACACATTGAATGCAATGGGCCGGCCGGAGGCACCGATCGGTCCATTGCAGTTCAACGCGCACAGGGGTACAACGAGTACCCGCACACATTGAATGCAATGGGCCGGCCGGAGGCACCGATCGGTCCATTGCAGTTCAACGCGCACAGGGGTACAACGCGTACCCGCACACATTGAATGCAATGGGCCGGCCGGAGGCACCGATCGGTCCATTGCAGTTCAACGCGCACAGGGGGACAACGCGTACCCGCAAACATTGAATGCAATGGGCCGGCCGGAGGCACCGATCGGTCCATTGCAGTACAACGCATCACTGTACATGTGACTGGCATATGTCAGCATGCCTGTCTCAGATGGACATATGCCAGCCACAGATAGCTCCCAGGGAGTGAGGGGCACACCTACATCACGACAGCCTGTCCAAACTTTATCATAAGGCATGTAAGGCTGCATTTCCTATTGTGTGTATGTTGGTGTACATGTTGTCCTGTGGGTGTCACCTGTGGGCAGCCACCCCCAGGCTGTGCACGTGTTCATGGGGACAGGATCCTGGGTGTTACGTGTACATGACCACTGTGATGTGCAACTGTTCATATCTGTGCATGTGCCATGGTCACATTTCACAGTGGTGTATGTGTATGTCATGTCACATACCCCATGAGTCCCATGTGGGACGGTATGTTTGAGCCAGGGTGTCCCAGTGGCACAATAGTGATGGTCCTCCACAGTCTTTGTGCATGTAGTGTTTACAATGTCTCTGATTTCATGTGCACAATGGGAGACAGTCTCCACATCCACGTTGTGTGTGCATGGACTCTGATGTTGTGCGTGTGTGTGTCACAGACGTCCATGTCTGTCCTGCCGTGGCAAGTGGGGCCACTACCTGTGGGGGTCATGGTTGTTTTGCTGTGGTGTATACATGATACTCCATGTAATGCCAGTGTCCATGTGGCATTACAGGGTCCCTGGGAATGTACCTGTCGTTGAGCTGTGGTGCCTGGGGCACAACTGTCTTCACATGTCACTGTGGGGGGTTATTGTGACACGGCAGCAGGAGATGGGAACTGTGACACGGCCTCATGATATCCAATGGGCCAACCTGGGACTAATTGATGCCACCTGTTGGACCGTGTTGACAGATGTTGGCCATGTATGTACCATACATGTCCTTCCGGTACTGCACACTTCATGTAGTTGTGCCTCATAATGATGTATGTTGGGATCTTGAGTGTGTTCAATGCCGCATATGTGGGGTGACTGACAATCTTGCTTACTTCTCCTCTGCACTGCAGGGCTCCTGCTGTCCATCGACCATTCCCAGACCTGGCAACGATGGTGGAACGGGACAGCATCCGACGGTACCGCTTCACCAGGCAGCTGATTGAGGATTTGGCAGTGCAGTTGTCCCCACATTTGCAGCCTGGCCGGCCGTATCCTACAGCGCTGACCCCCAAGGTGAAGGTGATGGCAGCCCTACACTTCTTTGCCACCGGTACCTTCCAACATACTGTGGCGACTGCTGGTGGGATGTCACAGACCATGTTCAGCCGTGTGCTCCGCGATGTTTTGGCGGCAATGTTGCTCTTCCTGAACCGGTACATCTATTTCCCTAGACTGTGACGACTCACTGACGTGAAGAGTGACTTTTATGCCCTGGGGAGGATGCCGCATGTCATTGGCTCTATTGATGGGACACATGTGGCTTTGGTACCACCACAGGCCCAGGAGCAGGCCTACAGGAACCGCAAGCACTACCACTCGGTCAATGCACTGGTGGTGTGTCTTGCAGACATGACCATCACACACGTGTGTGCCCGTTTCCCTGGTTCAGCACACAATGCCTTTGTGATGAGGAGTAGTCGCATCCCCAGGATGATGGCACAGATGCAGAACCAGCGTGCCTGGCTTGTCGGTGTGTACTGACTTTGTGCCATTGTGTGTGATCTGATCTGTAGTATTCCGCCCACTTTTCCAAGTCAGCTAATGTGCACTTGTCTGTCCATAGGTGACTCGGGATACCCCAACATGCCGTGGTTGCTGACACCCCTCAGGAACCCTGTGACACCAGCCCAGATGCGCTACAATGAGGCACATGGTCGGACCAGGAGAGTGATTGAGCGGACCTTTGGTCTCCTGAAGAGCCGCTTCCGCTGCCTGGACAAGACCGGAGGGTCCCTCCCATATGCCCCTGCAAAAGTGTGCAAGATTATCATCGTCTGCTGCATGCTCCACAACCTGGCAGTGCGGAAGGAGTTGCCTCTCATCCAGGATGACAATGACCAACATCCGCCACCTGTGGAGGATCCTGGCCTGGACCACGATGCCAGTGACGATGATGATGATGATGGTGATGGTGATGTCCGCACACAGCTCATCACCAACTTCTTTAGCTGAATGTGAGTATCCTGAGGTGTCATGTCAATGATGTGAGTTGGCATGATGTGTGGGTGGTGCTCTGGTGCTGTTGGAGTGTGTCCATGGGCTACTTGACTGGATGTGTGTTGCGATGTGTGGTGACAGGTGGGCTGTACTCCCCAACAGTGTTGACATGCTAACTTGGTTCTGGGTGGGTATCTTGTAACATGTATTGTGCATGAGTTTTGCTGTTCTGTCCTGTACTCCATTGCTTTTGACTGTGTGTCATTTCTGTCCTTCACAGGGTACTTTCAGATTCGTTTGGTCAACTGTGTCCACCGACGACGTGATTGCACATCCAGGCTGGTAGCTGTTGTGTCCCTACAGGTGATGTGCGCCACACCCATGGACTTCCTTCCGTCTACAGTTGTTGACTGTGTGCCCGCTGCCAGGTGGGATTACCTTGCATCTGTAGTGGTTACGGCATGTTGCAACTGTGTAATAAACCTGTGCTCCACTTTGTGATGTGCGTTTTCTGTGGTCACACATTTGACTGCCATTTGCTTACTGCACCTGTGGGCTACTTGACTACAACTGGGAATGGGTGTGGTGTCTGTGCATTGCACCGTCTTCCCTGGCAACATCAGTGTAGGCAATGAGTCAGATGGCCTAGGTGTGTATGTGTTGTGTAGCCCTGGTGGTGTGTCTCCCTCATGTGTGTCACGTTGCCTGTACTCACATGCCTGTGTTGTCCTTGCTGTTGCAGTTCGCATACACAGTGTAATTTTGCAGTTCATCATCCCCATAACAGCACCCACGTTGGAATCACGACAGAGGCAAGTATGGTGTATTAGTGTGTTTATTGTGATACATTTGTGTTAATAGTGCATGGGATGGGTAGTGCTGTACATAAATCTTGCAATCCCAAGTTCCTAGGTGAATTGAAAGTCCTGGTAGACAGGATCCCCAGTATCGGGGCCACAGTTGTCTGACACATTGGTCCAACTTGTACTCCCCATGCAATGTGTGGGAGTAGTGTTGCCGTCAACAGGGTGAACAGTCTGTGCACAAAGGCGAACATCCAGAACAGGTTCAGGCTTCCTGGGAGTTGCGCTTGGCCATCGGCCTCTCACTTTTCCCTCCTCGGACGACCCCTCTTCTTGGGGGGGGCCCTCAAGTACAGGCTGCTGCAGTGCAGGGGACTCTCCGCCAGAGTCCTCCTCCCTCCCTGTGGCAGTTGCAGTTTGTTCAGCACCAGATGTTGTTGGCACACAGGGAGGTGTGGACTGGTTGCTGTTCATCTGGCGGAGGCATTGTAAAATGTCCCTGTGCACCGCCGTCATCTCATTCAGTGCATCCCACTTGGACTCCACGCGGGACATGTGTGAGTCCACACGGGACATGTGTGACTCCACGTGGGACATGTGGGAGTCCAAGCGGGCATGATGGGCAGCCTGCTGCTGTTTCATGTCTCTGAGGAGCCCCACTACCTGGCTGAGCTCTCCGGTGCTGGACTGGTACGCATCAGCTATGCGTACCAGTTGTGGGTCATCATGCACACCAGCAACGTCTGCAAGCAGCGACCTCTGTCTCCCACCCCTCCCACCACCCCTGCTGACATGTGCAGTGTGTGCAGTGGCACGCACAGATAACCCTGGTCCACCTTGGGGGTTAGTGGTGGTGGTGGTGTCCATGGCCCCAGGTTGGTCCAGGGTCCCTGTGCTGATGTTGCTCCTTGTTCTGTCCATGTCGGCAGGGATGGTATTCGTGGTGACAGTCGTTGGAGGGGTGGGTGCAGGGGGTGCAGCTGGTGGTCCTGCTGCTGCTGCAGCTGGTGGTCCTGCTGGTGCTGCATGTTGACTTGCACCTAATGTGCCAGGTTGTTCTTCATCGTCCGAGGAGGACAGAGGCTGTACGACGCCAGTGAGCTCGGCATCCTCTTGAGCCTGGGACTGGGACTCCTCAGCGTCTGCTGCTGTGTCCCCATCATCACCTGTTTTTGGGAGACACAAACAATGTGTGTTATGTTTCTGCAGGCATCAATGGTTGACACACATGACAGTTGTGACTGTGCCTCTGGGTGCGGGCCTGTACATTGCATTGTCCTAAGTCGTCACAGTCAGGGGTTGATATTGGTGTGGCACATTGTCCTGCATTATTTGGGCATGTCTATGTATTTTCTGGGGTGTGAACATGGTCTGCATTGGTTGTGTTTGGTTGACAGCCGGCCCTCCTTCCCACCCACCCAGCCAGTCAGTTATCCCACCATGGAACGTGCTTGCATTGCAGGGAGTGTAAGTTGTCTCTCAGGATGTCAGTCAGTGGTGTCCTGCTTTTTGTTGGTGCACAGTTGCCAGCAGGGCCTTGTGCTCCCCACAGCAGTAGCCAGTGTCAGCCATCTTGTGAGTCCTTCTCCACTTCCTGTGATGTGAGCATGGTTCAGGGTGGTGTTGATGGGACAGTTGTGGGGGTGACCAATATCAGTGACTACGACTCCCATCATGCCATTGCCTCCACCCCACTTCCCAGCATTCCCATACTTACTTGCTTTTGTGTGGAGTTCAGTGTGTGTGGGTGTGAGAGCAATGGCAAGATGGCTGACAGTGGTGTCCTGCTGTTGGTTGGTGTGCAGTACCCAGCATGCCCTTGTGCTCCCCACGACACAGCAACAGTGTCAGACATCTTTGATGGGCCTTTCCACTCTCTGTGGGATGTGCATGCGTGAGTGTGAGCTTGCTGGGCCATGTGGTGGGGGATGTAGAGCTGTGACTACGACTCCCATCATGCTATTGCCTCCTCCCCCTTCCCAGCATGCCCATGCTTCCTTCCTTTTGACTCTGCTTCCCTGTGGGGTGGGGTGGCTGTGCTGACAGGATGGCTGGGAGTGTTGTCCTGGCAGTTGTTTGGCTGGAAGTCCCAAGAGTGTCCCTGTGCTTCACACAACATAACCCAGGGTGGTGGTTCTTTGTGGGATCTTGTGTTAGGATGGGGGGCATTGCATTCTACCAGGTGGGTTCTGTGGAGTTTGTGTTGGGGGGGGGGTGTGAGGGGAGGTGCTTGTGACTATGGTCAGTGCTGCAAGTCCCCCTTCCCACCCAGCTAGCCAGATGACCCACCATGGAACGTGCTTGCATTGCAGGGAGTGTAAGTTGTCTTTTAATTAATCACACAGAGGGCTTGAGGAGTTTTAAGGACCTGCGGGTACCGGCTCCCCATTAACTTATAACTCTCACAAAAAGAGGCCCCGGGTCCAAAACAAATGAAGATTCAAATGTGGCATAAAGATGAAAAGTGAAACTAAAGGGGATATCCCTTTTTAAGGACAGTTCCCCTCACACACCAAAAGGTGTCATGCTTCATCATAGGGGTACCTCCTCACGTGAGGAACCTAGTCCTCACGCGGGCTAATTACTGTCTCTGGACTCACAATTTAAAATAACAACTAATTGTAAAGTCGGATTTTAAGTTGTAAGTCTGAAAATGCCACTTTTTAGAAAGTTAACCGTGTGAGAGGGGGTCGGCTCTTAATTGGGCAGCTAGATTGGGCCTATAAAATAAGAAAAAGAGAGCGTTTTATCTAGCTGTCACTTTTAATGCTTAAACAGACTCAAACCAATTACTGATTACACTGGCCTTTGTGTTTATTTAACCATAATTCTGTACTTTTTTAAACCATTTAATTTTTCTCTTTTGTATTAGAAAAGGAGAAACACTACTTATTTATATGATAAGTCTACATTCAAACTTGGACAATAATCAAACGCAAAAAACATAACATACAATACATATAACAAATAAATTGTTGAGAAATAGATTACAATATCGAACCAGTTATCAGTTTTTGAAATACAGCAACAATTATCATAATTTGTTTTTGCGATAATAGATCCCTCTAAATGCTGCTGACCACTGGGAACTAGTATTTAGGCTACTAGGGTTAGGAATTTTTGGACCGTTATCCCAGAATGGATCCTAATTCTATACATATGTTTCCCAAATGGTGAATGGTGCCGATGCGTTTCAAGCCCCAACATTATTCATGGGGTTCTCCTCAGGGCTATGACTGGGTGTAATCTGCTCTGTCTTCTTCTTTTTGACTTTCTCTTTGAATAGGCGTGAGCTTATAGTCAATATCCAGTCAATATGAGCCACAATTCTGTGTTGATTTTCATGGCGGTTCTGCCTTCAGCGTTGTCCTCGCACGTTCTCGTCAGCTGATTCAATCATCATTGAATCAGCTGATGAGACAACAAAATCAACAGAAAATTGTGGCTCATATTGACGGGATTTTGACTATAAGCTTGCGCCTATTGAATAGATAAGGAGTCGTCTAAATTATGTTGCATTCAAGCCGTTTGAAAATCGTTTGGCTAAAAAGAAACATGCAATATTGAGAGGAAGTACATCTGTGTAGCATTTAAATATTTGCAATCTCCAATCAAAGAGAAAGTCAAAAAGAAGAAGACAGAGCAGATACCCTTTGGGCTAAACATTGCCTCAGCCACGTATTATAGGTTCTGTCCTGTCTGGAAGGGAAAACTCCAGCTGCAGAAAGGAGGCCCTCATGGCCAAACAAAAAAAAATGCTTCAGGCTCTGCAAAAGGCAGACCTGACTATCAAGGAAAGTTTGTGCCAAAAAAGGTAGGGATATATGGTATGCCTTAAATAACAAGTTGGTAGGGGCACATGCTGCATCTAAAGCCTAGTATCCAGGGCATTATGGAAGGCTTCCATGACCATGACGCAAGTGACTTGTTCTTTTTTCAGGCCTCCTGGGATGCTACTGCGTTTAGTTTAAGGATCTGGGAGTATTGTTGTACTACTCTCAGTACTGGCATACAAGAGACAGCCAAATGAAAGTGATATGAACAGCAGAGTATCTAAATCCCTTTGACTCTCTGAAAGAACCCACGTGTTTTGCAGCAGAGCTAAAGACACCTGACTACAATATGAAGATTGTAGTGAAGACAGATGCCTCAGACCATGGTGTGTTGCAGATCTGTCCCAGCTTAATGAAGAAGGACAGGCCAAACTATAGCATTCATTAGCAGATTGCTACTAATCAGAAAACAGCTGAGAAACATCATTGAGAGGGAGACCTTTGCAGTGTTGTGATCTCTGAAGAAGCTAACACAATATATTTCTTCTTTTTATATATAATTTTTTTGCATTATAAAAGAGGATATTCAGGGTTGGGATGTATTTGCTGTTCCTTCCGGGTAGCAGAATCGAACCCGTGAGGTGGATGATTTTTGGTTACTGAATAGGGCGCTTTAACCGATGGACTAACTCGGATTATGTTAACAGGATGATGTGTTGTTTGCCTCAACTTGATGCTGATAAAAATCAATCACCACCAATGGCCTAATGGGACGACCGGTTAGAGACGGGTCTTTTGACAGAAGGCAATTTTAGCCTTTAAGAACGAGTTTTATAGCTACTGGCTTATGCAGAGAGGGAACAGTTTATTTAAATGAGGAATAGAATAACCATCTTTGGAATTGCACTCTAATTTAGCTATAAGTTAACGTATAGTTTTGAATAATTCATTACTATTCAGAAATATTATCATTTAAATGCTTTATATGTTTATTTTTAAGAATTTCACATCATAAAGATTTGAATCAGACCGCTTGCTTGAAAAATAGACGGGCAAAAATAACAGAGATTAAATAGGTAAGAATTATTTAATTTAGATTATCAAATGCAACTAAATTGGTCAAACTTGACCTAAGTCTTAAAATTTTCTATGTTCTCTTCTTTTTTCCCCCTCCATCTTAGATGAAACTCCTCTATGAGTACTAGCGTACTCAAAATTAGATTCATGCGGTGTATTTGAGAGACATTTTTTTTTTTTAACGAAGATATTCACCTTAAATTACAAAGGTGCGAATTTAGTTCTAATATAAAAGTGATTATCGGTTCTTACACCCCTGTTGACCATAAAATAAAATAAAGACTTATTCGGTTGCCATAATTGATTAGATATACAAAGCTGTTCCAATTTATGGTAATTGGGATCTGTGTCAACTGTATAGGAATGCATTATCATTGGATATAGGTCTATTACTATTGTATTAAGAATATAGAAATGTGTTTAGGTGATGAACTATTAGTGATGTAAGGATGCTTAATATATTGGAAATAATCTACAATTACATTGTTTGAAATACAGCACCTCTATCTTATACTGGCACAACATTAGAATGGATATAGGCAGAGTTATACTTTTAATATGATCATGCATTTTTGAAGTCTCAATTGAATAGTTATATTTGTTTTTTCTATTATTTCAGCCCTGATGACGTCTTTTTTAGATGAAACGCGTTGGCTGAATTAAGTATTGCAACGAAGAATGATTTGATATATACCACAAAGCTGCAAGTTTAGAATAATCGAATGACCACTTCCAGAGAGGAATTTTTTTTTTATTTGAATTACAATAAAGAAGAATGGATCTACATTATGAATTATCTGCCTAATGACTTCTTTCGCTTTGAAGAATTGATTCTAATATAGACATTATTGTATTTAAATTGTGTTGCTCCTTCTTCTTGTAATTTACTATATTATTTGGTACTCATTTCCAAGTTCAGAGAGACCTTAGATCACTCAGAAGGCTTTTGGAAATGCTTGGAGGGAGCCTAAACTGTTGAGTTGGCTGATCTCCCTACAGGAAATTGACTTCATGGTGCAGACCTGTGGCTGAGGCTACAAAATCTGATGACATCTCTATAGGTTCTTCCCCATTAGAGTACTTCCAAGGAGATGGTTAGGTTCTCCTTGTCTTCTGCTGGAGGAGGACCATGTAATAAAGGCTATGATTTTTGTTGTGGTCCCCTCTCTTGTTCCTGCCTCATTTTGCTAGTTTTAGAACTCTATGCACTAAGCCAGTGCATTACAGTGCCACAGAGTATTTGCCTTCTACATGGTTTTCCACAAATGGCTTATTTAACTTTACTGTAAGGTCATTATGGATGGCACAAGAAATACAAGCAGTGGCATGGAAATTAATTGTCATATTTGATTTGCAGTGTGCATTTACGCCACCCACATACATAACAAAATGTTTGGTTCCACAAATCACCATTGTGCTTTTGGAAAGGCTGAGACATTACCTAAAGAAATGCCCCTTAGCCATGTTGAAAAACCTATTTATATATATGCTTGAATGCATGTATGTTTGTATGTATGTATGTATGTATGTATGTATGTACATGGTATGTTGCTAGTGCAAACCTAGCCAAACGTCTGTGAAGTACTGGGTATGTTCAAAGAGAAGCTTAACATCAACAAGTAAACGGAGAAGAAGCTGAATTGTAGAAGGTTAATGCATTGTGATGTAGTGTTCTTTAAAGAAGAGTCTTTAACTCTTTCCAAAAATGGAGCAGAGTTGAGGGGTCCTGATGGATACAGGCATGCTTTTGAAGATTTTGCATGCATAGCTGGAAAAGGCCTGCTGTCTTACCTTTTATTTTTTTATACTTCTTATTCTGAAGATTGATGTTGTCCTGGCTGAGGGCGTGTCAAGAACTACCAGAGATTTTGAACTTGTTTACAAGATAAGTGGGGTTTCTGATGGCTTATTAGCTAATTTATATTAGCTAAGTCACCCTTAAAGTGTGCCTATTAAGCTTATAGGGTAAGGTGTTCAATATATAAAATGTGGGCAAAAAGCAAAGTGAGAAAATTATACCGCTCCCACAACAGATATAACAAGCTGTTGTCACTGTGCAGGCAAAGCTGCATTTTTAAGGAACATACCTATATATGAAGAACTATTGTCTGTTTATGTGTGGGAAAAGGCTTGATAAATAATTATCAATTGAATTTCACTTACCTTAAAAAATCTAATGCAGTGGGAAAAGTAGATTTGGGATAGCTTTAGTGGAAAAGTAACTCTAGAAAAGGTTTACATTGTGCTCTTGGAGAGTAAGCTGGTTTCGAACTGGTGTTCCTCTTAAACCTACATCCAGAGACTCAATACACATCTCGGTTGGTTTGTTAATGGCCTTTTTCCTGGAAGACAGTGGCCTCTGGCAGCAGGAAAGCATCAAAAGTGTTATTAGGTGGTCAGTTAGAAAGCTATTGCCAATGGGGAAGGAAATAGGACAGATGGTAGAACAATGTGAAGCTTTCCCATCTCTTCCTGGACTTGAAATGTTAAATAGGGCAGTCAGGAACAGCAACAACTGATTGCCAGCATCACGTTGACATTCAGGAGGGAAATCTATTCTCGGACCAACAGAGACAGGGCACATCTTAATGGTAAGAGAGTGGCTGGGGAAGGTCCAGATTTCCTGCAGAGAGATGATGGCTGTGCCATCTTGGTTAAGTAATTATGGGAGGTTTGCAATAAACTGAAAAATCACGTGTTGAAAAGGGAAGTGGCATTCTGCAAGAAAGTAGCCACAATTCAGTGTAGGGGATTATCCCATCACTAATTCACTATCCAGTGCACGTGATATGACTGTCTATTAATGATCACTCCTAAGAACATTCCTGTACCTGAGTGGCAAACAGGAAAAAGACCCCACCAAACTCTGGGAAGAAGAAGACCCAAGTACTCCTGCCTTCTTCTTGCACCCAGGGACGGCTCATCAGGGGTCCAGGGATTTGCCTCCCCTTTTCCTGCTTCAGGGATAACACAGCTGAAGGAGACCTGGGTCAAAGAAGGCCCAGCTGATCAGTGAGGGCTGGACCCTCCAAGAGCCCTTGCTGGAGAGACACCTGGGTTTGGCAGCCTGCCCTGAGTGTCACAATCATATTCCCTATATTTGCACATCGACTGAGTTGAATAGTAGAAAGTGGAAGATAAAACTATAATATGCTAGTCGAACACTGTGCACAGATATGTTGTTGAGAGAATTAAAGCCAATAGTCATAAGACTATATATATATATATATATTTATATATATTTATGTATGTATATATATATATTGTATTTCTTAACGTTGCACTATTCCAGACTACTGACCGAGACTTGAAACAAAGAATGTTTTCTCGGTTCACTGACAGAATATGGATGTAAAAAATATAGAAGTAAAAAATATAGATGAAAAAATATAGAATGCAGAAATATTGACTCCCTATATTTAAAAAACAGGTAAGTACAAAAATATTGAAACAAAAATATTGATGTAAAAAATATAGGGGCCGATTACGATGGCGGGCGGACTTGAGTCCGCCCGCCATCGTGCCTTACAGGCGGGCGGTCCCGCACTCCAAATCACGATGTGACTGCCACTGTGGCGGTCGCATCAAGCGATTTCACATTGCGGACGGTGCTGCTGGCTGCAGCACCGCCGCGGTGTTGGAAATCGCATGTTGTGCATTTCCATGCATAACATGGCAAAGGCCATGCGGTGCCTGCCACCTTGTGCATGGAAATGTAGGGTGGTGCCATGGGTACCCCCCCAGTGCACGTAAACCCTCCCCCACACAGAGGGGGCCCGCAACGGGCCCCGGAACCCAGCCTCCGCCAGCCGTTCCATGGCTGTTCCACCGCCATGGAAAGGCTGGCTGACGTCAGCATTGTAATGTGGTGGGCGGTACCTGCTAGGCACCGCCGCCATTTTACCCATGCTGACCGCTCCGCCAGACAATCGTGACAATTGCCTGTGGCGGAAGCGTGGAGGGCAGTCTTTGCGACCGCCACGGTCACAAAGCGATTCCCCCCGCCATCCTAATGTGGCGGGGGGAAATGGGAGTCAGATGGCGGAGGGACCGCCACCGCCGGCCTGGCGGTGGCGGTCTCTCCGCCATCATAATGAGCCCCATAGTGTACAAAATATCGATTTTTATATGTATATATAGAATAAAATATTAAATATTAAATGTGTTTAATAATAAAATTTATATAAAAAATAAAGTAGATTTAAAATACATTTTAACAAATATAACAAATAAACTTAATTAAAAAACATTAAACACACATCCACAATAATTAATATATATATATATTCACTGAAAAAACCATAGGTTTTAGGGACAGTTATAGTTAGTTGGACATTGCACTCGTACAAAACCCGTGAAATTCCCCGTTATAGTTAGTTCAGCTAACTATAACTCGCGCTCCGCAATTCACTGCTGATGACGTCACATATTACATCACTCATGACATGGTCAGTGACATCACTGATGACATCACTGATGACATCTCAAATGACATCACTGATGACATCATCTAGTGACTGTGTTTCTGTAAAGTTTAAATATTTTTAATGTATATAGGGAAAGGCGTATTGAAGAATGAGTGGGTGTATAAGTGTCTGTATGGATGATTTAGTAGGTGCGTGACTAACTGTATAAGTGAGTGATTAAACGTATCTTACTGAATGCATGGGTTAGTGACTGAACTGGGTGAATGTCTGTATCCGTACCATTTTTTTTTATTAAGCCCCGGGGGGTGGCGGTCCCCGGGGCTTGGGGGGCCTTAGAGGCCCCCCATATAAACAATAAACCCACCCCCCGCATGCCCCCGGGACTTGGGCCACCCGGGGGCAAATTTACATCGAAGCGCGGGAGACCGCGCTTTGATTTTATTTTTTTTTTCGGCAGGATCCGCGCACCCTGAGCGCATCCTGCCGATTTTTAAAAAAAAAATGCTTTTTTCTGCCCAGGGGGTCCTTGTGGGACCCCCTGAGCAGACCTAGGGGGTCAGGGTGTTTCTACCCTGCCCCCTTTGTGCGTTTTGCGCACTTGTTTCTGTCCCTCGGTTCTACCGAGGGACAAAATGGCTGCCAACACTTCCTGATTTGGAGTGTTGACAGCCAATTAGCATGCAGCTCGTGATCGGGAGGGTGCGCGAATCCGACGCAGCCATAGATATATATGTGATTTTCATTTTGATTTTCACAGGAACTACTGAACGGATTTACACCATTTAACAAAAAGGGTTCTTTCTGAACCAAGAACTACCTCTTTGCCAAATTTGGTGTAATTCCGTTCAGCAGTTCGGGCTGTAGCCGTGGCTAAAGTTTCCTATGGGAAAACGAATGGGGAAAACACGTTTTGGGACCCCCTTTTTTCTCAGCCCCCGCTTGACGAATCACCCCGAAACTTTCAGGGTAGGAGCGGACCGGAGCGGGCCATGAAGTTTGAAAATTTCGCGAAGATTCGTCAACCGACGCAAGAGTTATTTCAAATAGAATGTCGCGGATTTCCTATGGAAAATAGGTCCTAACTATAACTATCTACTGGCGACCGCCAGTAGATTATATATATATATATATATATATATATATATACCGCAAACCAGGCTCACCCTTCCGTAATCCCAACGAAGAGCACTCACGGAGTTTTTTTAAGTTTAATACTTTATTGTGCAAAAAAAATATACATATATATATATATATATACATATTCACTGAAAAAACCATAGGTTTCAGACACGTTATAGTTAGAAATTTGCATTTAAAAAACCTTTGAAATTCACTGAAAAAACCATAGGTTTTAGGAACAGTTATAGTTAGTTGGACATTGCACTCATACAAAACCCGTGAAATTCCCCCGTTATAGTTAGTTCAGCTAACTATAACTCGCGCCCCCGCAATGCACTGCTGATGACGTCACATATTACATCACTCATGACATGGTCAGTGACATCACTGATGACATCTCAAATGACATCACTGATGACATCATGCAGTGACTGTGTGTTTCTATAAAGTTTAAATATGTTTAATATATATGCCAAGGTGTATTGAATAATGAGTGGGTGTATAAGTGTCTGGATGGATGATTTAGTAGGTGCGTGACTGACTCTATAAGTGAGTGATTAAACGTATCTTACTAAATGCATGGGTTAGTGACTAAACTGTGTGAATGTCTTTATCCGTCTGTCTGTTGGTGTGTAAGTGGCTGCATGGGTTTGTAAATAGCTACATGAGTGTCTATGTGTTATTGATTGGTTGTCTGAGTATCTGTATGGGTGCCTGAGTGTTTGTGTGGATGGGGTGTGTGTGGCTGCACATAGATGTATCAGTGGGTGATTCACTGGGTGCATGGTTTCACGAGTGCATCTGTGATGGACTGTATGGGTGGGTGAGTGTGTGTATGGGTGTGTTAGTGAGTGAATGTATATCTCAGTGGTACATGTGTGAGTAACTACATATGTGAAAGGCAGTATATATGTGTGTTGGAGTATAAAAATAACTATAAGCGAGAGTGTGTGATTGTGATTGTGAGAGTGACTGTATGGATGAGTGTGTGCTTGTATCAGTGATTGTATAAGAGCGTAAGAATGTGCTAGTATTCGTATGAGTAAGTGAGCTGGTGTGTGTATAACTGTATAGGTGAGTAAATGGCAGTGTGATTAATTATTTGCATGACTGACTAGGTGTGTGAGTACCTCTATGGATGAGTGGCGGTGTGTGAGTGTCTATGTAGGTGTATGAGTGCATATGATAGTCCTGTACTGAGTGACCGTAAGTATGAGTGACTGTACGGGTGAGTGAGTGGATGTGTGTGTGTGTAGACCTAAGAATCAGTGAGTGGGTATGTAGTTATTGGTGTTGGAGTGTCTATGGTTTTGAGAATGGCAGTCTGTAATTTACAGTGGGTGTATCAAAAGTTATATTAGGGTGTGAGAAGATGAATGAAATTATCACATGGATGATGTCATCAGTGATGTCATTTGAGATGTCATCAGTGATGTCATCAGTGATGTCATTGACCATGTCATGAGTGATGTAATATGTGACGTCATCAGCAGTGCATTGCGGGGCGCGAGTTATAGTTAGCTGAACTAACTATAACGGGGAATTTCACGGGTTTTGTACGAGTGCAATGTCCAACTAACTATAACTGTCCCTAAAACCTATGGTTTTTTCAGTGAATTTCAAAGGTTTTTTAAATGCAAATTTCTAACTATAACGTGTCTGAAACCTATGGTTTTTTCAGTGAATTTCAAAGGTTTTTTAAATGCTAATTTCTAACTATAACGTGCCTGAAACCTATGGTTTTTTCAGTGAATTTCAAAGGTTTTTTAAATGCTAATTTCTAACTATAACGTGTCTGAAACCTATGGTTTTTTCAGTGAATTTCAAAGGTTTTTTAAATGCTAATTTCTAACTATAACGTGCCTGAAACCTATGGTTTTTACAGTGCATAGAATCACCAATGTTATCCTATGGCAGGAAATTCACTTAGCAGGTAAGTAGTGTTATCGTTACTTTTTCTTACTCAGTGGTGGATCCTGGATCCAGCACTGGTGCATCTCCTGTAAACAGTTGAAAGAATGCGTTTAAGTTATACAGGCGATTTTTAAGGAATATTTGTAGTTTGTGAAAATCGACACTTTGAAACTTTTCTGCTGAAAACCAGACAATAGATTCCTATGGAAGGAAATACAAGTTACTGGTAAGTACGGTTAGAATTACTTTTCAGGGTCAGTGCTGGGCTAAAAGATGCAGCACTGGGTTCTCTCCTGATAACAGGTGAGTAAATCGGAATTCGTAGTTCGGCTGATTTTAGAGGAATATTATAAAGTTCCAAAACTCCACACTTAGAAGAATTTCCAAGTGAAACCAGTCAATGTTAGCCTATGGAAGGAAATTCAAGTTCCTGGTAAGTACGGTTAAAATTACTTTTCAGGATCAGTACTGGGCTGAAAGATGCAGCACTGAGGTCTCTCCTGATAACAGGTGATTAAATCGGAATTCGTATTTTGGCTGATTTTAGAGGAATATTTGTATGTTTCAAAAATCGACACAAACTTTTTCAGCAAAAAGCAGGCAATGATATCCTATGGAAGGAAATTCAAGTTACTGGTAAGTACGGTTAAAATTACTGTTCAGGATCAGTACTGGGCTGAAAGATGCAGCACTGAGGTCTCTCCTGATAACAGGTGAGTAAATCGGAATTCGTATTTCGGCTGATTTTAGAGGAATATTATAAAGTTCCAAAACTCCACACTTAGAAGAATTTCCAAGTGAAACCAGTCAATGATATCCTATGGAAGGAAATTCAAGTTACTGGTAATTACGGTTAAAATTACTTTTCAGGATCAGTACTGGGCTGAAAGATGCAGCACTGAGGTCTCTCCTGATAACAGGTGAGTAAATCGGAATTCGTATTTCGGTCGATTTTAGAGGAATATTTGTATGTTTCAAAAATCGACACTTAGAAACTTTTTCAGCAAAAAGTAGACAATGATATCCTATGGAAGGAAATTCAAGTTACTGGTAAGTACGGTTAAAATTACTTTTCAGGATCAGTACTGGGCTGAAAGATGCAGCACTGAGGTCTCTCCTGATAACAGGTGAGTAAATCGGAATTCGTATTTCGGCTGATTTTAGAGGAATATTATAAAGTTCCAAAACTCCACACTTAGAAGAATTTCCAAGTAAAACCAGTCAATGATATCCTATGGAAGGTGCTGAACGGAATTACACCAAATTTGGCAAAAAGGTACCCCTTGGTTCAGAGTCGTGCCTTTTGCTTAAATGGTGTAAATGCGTTCAGTAGTTCCTGAGAAATTTTAAAAAGAAAACACATATATATCTGGGTGGAGCCTAACCACACATGTCATCGTGAGATCTGATTGGCTGGAATTGCTGGCAGCCATCTTGGGACCAATATAAATGATAGTACCCCATTGAAATGCATTGTAGTGAATCGAAGATTTTGAGGGTTACTTAAAGGAGAACTATAAAGGGTGATAACAGACTTTAGTTACATTAGAATTCATTTGTTGATGGTACCATACTAATTTCAGGAATTGTGGTGTGTTCTAAGGTGATTTTACCCTGTGAAAAACCTTCTGCTGGGATGTCATGAATCATGTTTGAGAGAAAACTGTTTTCACATGCTTGTCCCATACAGTTTTGGAAGGTGCTCCAGAAGCTAAAATGAGAGCATATTTTCTGTAAATTCACATTAACTTTCTCAGTCATGTGAGAATGAAGTCTGACATTCTCAGTAAAACATGTACATCCAACAAGGGCAGAGACTGTCAGTTGATTCCTTTGTGTTCTACTGCAGCTTCCCAGAGTGTTCTAAAGAACAACTAGCGTGCTAACAGCCTTACTTATGACAAAAGTATGGCACACCTGAAGCCATCTTCATTGGAATAAACTGGTAACACTTAAAACATTTAATTTAAAAAGGAACAAAATGATGGGGTTCATTTTTTCATAGAAATTATGGTTAGTGCTGTAGAAAGAAAAATTAGGACATGTTTCAAGTGTGATCTCAAATATCTTCCTGTTATATTTCAACAGGAGCAGCCTGTCAGTTGATGCCTTTGTGTTCTACTGCAGCTTCCCAGAGTGTTCTAAAGAACAACTAGAGCGCTAACAGTCTTACTTATGACAAAATTATGGCACACCTGAAGCCATCTTGATTGGAATAAACTGATAACTCTTCAAACATTTAATTTAAAAAGGAACAAAATGAGGGGGTTCATTTTGTCATAGAAATTATGGTTAGTGCTGTAGAAAGAAAAATTAGGACATGTTTTAAGTGAGATCTCAAATATCTTCCTGTTATATTTCAACAGGAGCAGCCTGTCAGTTGATGCCTTTGTGTTCTACTGCAGCTTCCCAGAGTGTTCTAAAGAACAACTAGAGCGCTAACAGTCTTACTTATGACAAAAGTATGGCACACCTGAAGCCATCTTGATTGGAATAAACTGGTAACACTTAAAACATTTAATTTAAAAAGGAACAAATGAGGGGGTTCATTTTACCATAGAAATTATGGTTAGTGCTGCAGAAAGAAAATTTAGGGCATGTTTTAAGTGAGATCTCAAATCCTCTTCTATTTCATTAGAAAATTCTGACATGCAGACTGAAACAATCACTTTCAATACCAGCAGTAGACTTCCAGTTAACTCCCTGGTGAGCAGTAGCTTTACTACGGTGATCTAATGAACAACTAGAGTGCTAACATTCTGAATTTATGGCAAATGTGTGACACATCTGAATGCCTTCTTGATGGAATCAAAGTAAAAAACTGAAAGCATTTCCTACTGAGGAGACTGCAGTAAATGACGAAATTAGGAAACTTCATAACAAATAAGTCTCCCAAGATGGCCACCAGAGAAAAAAGAGCCCAAATGTAGCACAAATATCACCCAGATGTAGCCCACATATAGCCCAATGACAGAAGTGTGTAAACCACTTTTTATTTTTAGTTTTTCTGCAGTTTTATATAGTGCAAACTGGTCAGGTATTGGAGCGTTACATCTTACTTGGACCCCTTATTGCGTATTTTGCACGAAGTACATGAGATTGATCTTGCGAAACATTGAACTTTACGATTCTGTTAACCTGAAGTTGCTCTGAACCGGGCTTTGTAACACCCGTTTTTACCTACTGGTTTTAATTAATTCTCACTGTATTGTATTAGGAAAGAGGATTTACTGTTTTTATGTACACTTTTATGATCTATGTTTCTAAATCAGATCAAATAAAGTTTAATGAATTCTATGGCAGGACGGAGGCGAGGATTATGCATATCTTTCCTCACTTTATTTGCATAGCAGTTCAAAGAAAACGTAACAACAATCATTAAACAAAAGACTACACAACCCATGAACCTTAGGGGGGTAGTCTCCAAGGCAACTATAGTCCAATCATATCACAGTCCATCCTATATAATATCGTGACGTCCCTTCCGCTTCCTCTTTCTTCACTGCTCGTCAGTTAAGTGCATTCCTTACATTCTTGGCTTAATCTGACGTTGTTGCTGTTTGTATAGCGGTTTCTTCTGCACGTTATTAGCATTATTGCCTTGGTATTGTTTCATATTCCCTGCGCAGCAGGCTCTTGCCCGAGCGCGTTCTCCCCCTTGCAGTTTCTCCTGCTGTGTGCTCTGCGCGCGGTGAGATCCTGTCAGGCGCGTCTGGTCCGAGCGAGGCAGCTCCGTCGAGCGCTCCCGCTGGTCTTTACGCGCGTTTGGGAATCCGGTCACTCCTTTAGTGTCCGCTTGATTCCCGACCAACCCTCGCCTAATTTTGACACCGCTACGCGGTGATTTCCCCACACGGCCACGTTAGTGACCAGCGTCACCTGGTGGTGGTAATTGGTATTGCGCCTCAGTCTATTCTTATAACAGCTTCGGGGAAAGCCCAGCTGTTGGAGCACCGGCGAGGGGGCTGTCTTAAGGATTTTAAGGGCATTTGTTCTGTGCTCACACCCTCTGCTATCATGTCTTCTCCAGAAGACCATTTTTACTCCTCCTACCAGGAAGTGGAGGAGGAAAGGCCCCCCAACTTCTCTCTCCAGCAGTGGACCAAGCCCTCTCTCTGGCTATTTCTAGGGCGCTGGCTCCTCTTAGGGATCAGGTTGATAAGCTGGCGAAAAGCATCCCTGGGGTGTTCAGTGACCCAGATCTGGTGGTGGCGGGTCCAAGTAGCTCCCAGATGGGGAATAAAAGGGCTGTTAAGCATAACGCGGGGCACTTGGAAGGATTTGATAAACTTACGGAGACCTTCCTCAAGAGTGCGCGAACGCTAAAACATGCACCCTGCCGGGAGGAGGAGGGGCCCGGAGAAAATTGTGACACTGTCACCACTATTGTAGACCCCGACGGCGGGTTTCCCTTAGAGGGAGAGGGTGTATCGGAGGACGATTTCTCCTCCGATGAGGATAAGGACTCGGGGCGTCCCTGGCGTCCAGCGTCCCACTCCTCTCAGTCCCCGGTTGGGGACGGGGTCCACTCAGACATGTTCGAGCCTACCCAAATTTACCATCCTAGGTCGGCAGAGTGGACACCTGATGCCAAAGTGGCAGAGTATGTGGTGGGGAAAATCCATCAACCCCTTGAAAGGGAGGTCAGGAATATGATGAGGGGAGAATGCCCCAGGCCCTCACTGAAGGGGAAGGTGGCACACACGCCTGAAATTGATGAGAAACTATGTACCTTTTTCTCCAAGTATATGAGGGATCCCAAGAAAGGAATTGATAGGTCTTGGACGTGGTAGGGCCCTTGACCCAAATTATTCAATTGACGGAGCGTTCCAAAGAGTCAGGATACCCTTTGTCCACGGATATTGTGGCTGGTTGGGCGCACTACCCTAAACCCTAAAACACTACCCCTCCACTACCCAAACACCACTGCACTACCCTAAACCCTAAAACACTACCCCCAGCACGACACCCTACACTACCCAAACATAACTGCACTACCCTAAACCCTAAAACACTACCACCAGCACGACTCCCTACACTACCCAAACACCACTGCACTACCCTAAACCCTAAAACACTACCCCCAGCACGACTCCCTACACTACCCAAACACCACTGCACTACACTAAACCCTAAATATACCCCCAGCATGACCTCCCACACTACACAAACACCACTGCACTACCCTAAACCCTAAAACACTACCCCCAGCATGACCCCCTACACTACCCAAACACCACTGCACTACCCTATACCCTAAAACACGACCCCCTACACTACACAAACACGACTGCACTACCCTAAACCCTAAAACACTACCCACAGCATGACCCCCTTCACTACACAAACACCACTGCACTGCCCTAAACCCTAAAACACTACCCCAGCACTACCCCCTACACTACCCAAACACCACTGCACTAACATAAACCCTAAAACACTACCCCCAGCACAACCCCCTACACTACACAAACACCACTGCACTACCCTAAACCCTAAAACACTACTCCCAGCATGACTCCCTACACTACCCAAACACCACTGCACTACCCTAAACCCTAAATCTACCCCCAGCACGCCCCCACTACCCAAACACCACTGCACTACCCTAAACCATAAAACACTACCCCCAGCATGACCCCCTACACTACCCAAACACCACTGCACTACCCTAAACCCTAAAACACTATCACCAGCACGACTCCCTACACTACCCAAACACCACTGCACTACCCTAAACCCTAAAACACTACCCCCAGCACGACCCCCTATACTACCCAAACACCACTGCACTACACTAAACCCTAAATATACCCCCAGCATGACCTCCCACACTACACAAACACCACTGCACTACCCTAAACCCTAAAACACTACCCCCAGCATGACCCCCTACACTACCCAAACACCACTGCACTACCCTATACCCTAAAACACGACCCCTACACTACACAAACACGACTGCACTACCCTAAACCCTAAAACACTACCCACAGCATGACCCCCTTCACTACACAAACACCACTGCACTGCCCTAAACCCTAAAACACTACCCCAGCACTACCCCTACACTACCCAAACACCACTGCACTAACATAAACCCTAAAACACTACCCCCAGCACAACCCCCTACACTACTAAAACACCACTGCACTACCCTAAACCCTAAACCCTAAAACACTACCCCCAGCATGACTCCTTACACTACCCAAACACCACTGCACTACCCTAAACCCTAAATCTACCCCCAGCACGCCCCCTACACTACCCAAACACCACTGCACTACCCTAAACCATAAAACACTACCCCCAGCATGAACCCCTACACTACCCAAACACCACTGCACTACCCTCAACCCTAAAACACTACCACCAGCATGACCCCCTACACTACTCAAACACCACTGCACTACCCTAAACCCTAAAAGACTACCCCAGCACGACCCCCTACACTACCCATACACCACTGCACTACCCTAAACCCTAAAACACTACCCCCAGCACGACCCCTACACTACTGCACTACCCTAAACCCTAAAACACTACCCCCAGCACGACCCCTACACTACCCAAACACCACTGCACCACCCTAAACCCTAAAACACTACCCCCAGCACGACCCCCTACACCACCCAAACACCACTGCACTACCCGAAACCCTAGAAAAGAAACCCCCACCCCATGCCCAATCCGCCTTACCTCTCACTCCTCATGGTTCCTCTCTCCTCATGGTTCCTGCTTCACGTCATCTCTGAGGGGCGGTGCACGTCGTTGTGAGGAAATGGAACAGCCTCTGTTTCCTTACAACGACATGGATCGTCTACATGTTTTTTAGAACGCATGGTCATTTACCATACATACCTTTACAACAAAATTAGTTGTAAAGGCATGCGTGGTAAATGACCATGCGTTCTAAAAAAATGCGTAGTAATGACTTCGTGACGTACAACGCATGCGTGGTAATGCATGCGTTGTAATGGTATCGCAAAGTAAAAAAGTCGTTGTAACGGCTGTTTACCGATCGAAGCTGGCCCCTGTTCTTCAGTGAGACGTTTATTTGATTAATTAGGAGGAAGGAATGTGGCTTTTTACCGAAAAGTGCATTCCTGGCTGTTGTATTGTGAAAGTGTCCGCGTGGCCTGGTTTCACTTCCGGTGAGAGAGTGGAAGAGTCTGTTTGGATCTAAAGGAGTTCTGTTGTTGGACGAGGCCGGCGCGACATGTCATCAGAAAACATAGCTAATGGAAAGCGTCCTCCCTGAAGTGTGGAGCAGTGCCATGAGAGGTCAATGAGTATGCGTCCCACCGCAGTATGACCGTACCGCGTGACCCATGTGCCGCCTCCAGGGTACGGGAGGCAGAAGCGGCATCGCAGGTCCTCTTGAAGACAGTTGTAGCACTAATTCTACATTTTGGTACTAGGGCATTTTAACTTCGTTGTTCCTGCCAGATACAAAGAGAAGATCCTGTGTTATTCAGTGCCCTCGTTACCTTTTTTGTGGGTTGTGGTGCTTGTCACTTCGCTGCCCCGCCGGTGCACACGACTGGGCACCCCACCTCGTGTGCCATCTGCAGGGCCTCTGCCCTCGGATCACTGGTTTCGGTTTCTGGAGTGGCAACATAAACAGTTGCTCCCAAAGGACTAGCCTGAACACTTAGGTGAATATCCCCTGCACCAGCATTCCACGGAAATTCTTTCCTAGCTCTCCCACGTCAACGAGCACGGCTCCGCTCGTGACACCGTATGACGTCATCGCAGCCATAAGAGGACCTCGTCGGCGTGCTGACGTCAGTTCCACCCATTTTTTCCGTGCCACCGAGGCAAACAGGGGACGGAGACATTTTCACATGTATACATAGTATAATAAATATATATACATTCACTGAAAAACCATAGGTTTCAGGCACGTTATAGTTAGAAATTAGCATTTAAAAAACCTTAGAAATTCACTGAAAAAACCATAGGTTTCAGGCACGTTATAGTTAGAAATTAGCATTTAAAAAACCTTAGAAATTCACTGAAAAAACCATAGGTTTCAGGGGCGTTATAGTTAGTTGGACATTTCACTCGTGCAAAACCATAGAAATTCCCCCGTTATAGTTAGTTCAGCTAACTATAACTCGCGCGCCCGCAATGCACTGCTGATGACGTCACATATTATATCACTCATGACATGGTCAGTGACATCACTCATGACATCACTGATGACATCTCAAATGACATCACTGATGACATCACTGATGACATCATCCAGTGAATGTGTGTTTTTCTAAAAATTAAATATGTTTTATATATGTATATCTCAAGGTCGATGGAAGAATAAATGGGTATATAAGTGTCTAAATGGATGATTTTTTTGTAAAATTGATTGTATAACTGACTAAGTGTATCTTAGTTAATACATGGGTTAGTGAGTAATGTTTAAATATGAAAATATCTGTATCAGTCTCTCACTTTGTGTATAAGTGGCTGCATGGGTTGGTGAGTAGCTACATGAGTGTCTATATGGGTTATTAGTTGGTTTTGTGAGTATCAGTATGAGTGTCTGAGTGTCTGTATGGTTCGGTGGGGGGTATTACTTAGTGCATAGATGCATGAATGAGTGACTCACTGTTTGTATGTGTTGAAGACAGCATGTGTGCAGGACTGTATAGGTGGATGAGTATGTGTATGGGTGTGTTAGTGAGTGAATGACTGTCTCAATAGTCACATATGTTTTAAACTAGTATATGTGAGTATTGGTGTATATAAGTGAGTATATGTGAGAGTGAGAGATTGGAAGAGTTCCTGTACAAATAAGTCGGTGTTTCTATAAGTGATTGTTTAAGAGAGTAAGTATGTGTAAGTTTATGTAGAAGTAAGTGTGGTAGTGTGTGTATAACTGTATATGCAAGTAAATGGATGTTTGATACTTTGTTTGCATGTGTGACTATGTGTGTGAGTAACTCTATGGATGAGTGGCGGTGTGTAACAGGATGTATAGGTGTATGAGTACATATGATGAGTGAGTACATGTATGAGTGACTGTATAGGGACTGTTGGTGAATGAGTGGATGTGTGTGTAGATCTTGGAATTACTGAATAGGTGTGTTGTAACTGGTATTGGTATGTCCATTGTTTTGAAATGTTAGTTTGTATTTTTGAGTGTGTGTATCAAAGGTTATATTAATGTGAGAGGAGGTCTGCCACTCTATCACAAGGATGATGTCATCAGTGATGTCATTTGAGATGTCATCAGTGATGTCATGAGTGATGTCACTGACCATGTCATGAGTGATGTAATATGTGACGTCATCAGCAGTGCATTGCGGGCGTGCGAGTTACAGTTAGCTGAACTAACAACAACAGGGGAATTTCTATGGTTTTGTACGAGTGAAATGTCCAACTAACTATAACGCCCCTGAAACCTATGGTTTTTTCAGTGAATTTCTAAGGTTTTTTAAATGCTAATTTCTAACTATAACGTGCCTGAAACCTATGGTTTTTTCAGTGATATATATATATATATTCACTGAAAAAACCATAGGTTTTAGGGACAGTTATAGTTAGTTGGACATTGCACTCGTACAAAACCCGTGAAATTCCCCGTTATAGTTAGTTCAGCTAACTATAACTCGCGCCCCGCAATGCACTGCTGATGACGTCACATATTACATCACTCATGACATGGTCAGTGACATCACTGATGACATCACTGATGACATCTCAAATGACATCACTGTTGACATCATGCAGTGACTGTGTGTTTCTGTAAAGTTTAAATATTTTTAATATATATAGGGAAAGGCGTATTGAAGAATGAGTGGGTTTTTTAAGTGTCTGTATGGATGATTTAGTAAGTGCATGACTAACTCTATAAGTGAGTGATTAAACGTATCTTACTGAATGCATGGGTTAGTGACTAAACTGGGTGAATGTCTGTATCCGTCTGTCTATTGCTGTGTAAGTGGCTGCATGGGTTTGTGAATAGCTACATGAGTGTCTATATGAGTTATTGATTGGTTGTCTGAGTATCTGTATGGGTGCCTGAGTGTTTGTGTGGGTGGGGTGTGTGCGACTCTGTGCATAGATGTGTGAGTGGGTGATTCACTGGGTGGATGGTTTCAAGAGTGCATCTGTGATAGACTGTATGGGTGGGTAAGTGTGTGTAAGAGTGTGTTAGTGAGTGAATGTATGTCCCAGTGGTACATGTGTGAGTAACTACATATGTGAAAGGCAGTATATATGTGTGTTGGAGTATATAAATAGCTATAAGCGAGAGTGTGTGATTGTGAGAGTGACTGTATGGATGAGTGTGTGCTTGTATCAGTGATTGTATAAGAGCGTAAGAATGTGCTAGTATTTGTATGAGTAAGTGAGCTGGTGTGTGTATAACTGTATAGGTGAGTAAATGGCAGTGTGTTTAATTATTTGCATGACTGACTAGGTGTGTGAGTACCTCTATGGATGAGTGGCGGTGTTTGAGTGTCTATATAGGAGTATGAGTGCATATGATAGTCCTGTACTGAGTGACCGTAAGTATGAGTGACTGTACGGGTGAGTGAGTGGATGTGTGTGTAGACCTAAGAATCAGTGAGTGGGTATGTAGTTATTGGTGTTGGAGTGTCTATGGTTTTGCGAATGGCAGTCTGTAATTTAGAGTGAGTGAATCAAAGGTTATATTAGGGTGTGAGGAGGTGCATCAGATTATCACGTGGATGATGTCATCAGTGATGTCATCAGTGATGTCATTTGAGATGTCATCAGTGATGTCATCAGTGATGTCACTGACCATGTCATGAGTGATGTAATATGTGACGTCATCAGCAGTGCATTTCGAGGCGCGAGTTATAGTTAGCTGAACTAACTATAACGGGGGAATTTCACGGGTTTTGTACGAGTGCAATGTCCAACTAACTATAACTGTCCCTAAAACCTATGGTTTTTTCAGTGAATTTGTAAGGTTTTTTAAATGCTAATTTCTAACTATAACGTGCCTGAAACCTATGGTTTTTTCAGTGAATTTCAAAGGTTTTTTAAATGCTAATTCCTAACTATAACATGTCTGAAACCTATGGTTTTTTTCAGTGAATTTCAAAGGTTTTGTAAATGACAATTTTTAAATGTATTAATTGTTATATTTATTTTTTTGACACTGATTTACTACATTTTTTTAAACTATTTATTTTTACATATTTTATTTTTTAAATTACATTGTAATTACATTATACATTACATTACAAAATATACTTTCTCCGAATGAATTACTTTAGTTTAAATACTTTGCAAATAGGCAATAGACTTTTAAGTACAGTAGTTACAGTTGTTGCAATGGGCAACACAATTTCGAACACAATGCAACATTGAGCTCAATGTGAATTTCTAGTTAAATGCAATTAGTTACTTTATGGATTACTTTTCTAACCACAGGACTGGATCCTAGATTCAGTCCTGGGACATCTCCTGTAAACAGTTGAGTAAAAGCGTTTTGGTTACAGTAGTGATTTTTAAGGAATATTATTGTATTTTAAAAGTTGACAGAAACTTTTTCACATAGAATCACCAATGTTATCCTATGGGAGGAAATTCACTTAGCAGGTAAGTAGTGTTATCGTTACTTTTTCTTACTCAGTGGTGGATCCTGGATCCAGCACTGATGCATCTCCTGTAAACAGTTGAAAGAATGCGTTTAAGTCATACAGGCGATTTTTAAGGAATATTTGTAGTTTGTGAAAATCGACACTTTGAAACTTTTCTGCTGAAAACCAGACAATGGATTCCAATGGAAGGAAATACAAGTTACTAGTAAGTACGGTTAGAATTACTTTTCAGGGTAGTGCTGGGCTAAAAGATGCAGCACTGGGTTCTCTCCTGATAACAGGTGAGTAAATCGGAATTCGTAGTTCGGCAGATTTTAGAGGAATATTTGTATGTTTCAAAAATCGACACTTAGAAACTTTTTCAGCAAAAAGCAGGCAATGATATCCTATGGAAGGAAATTCAAGTTACTGGTAAGTACGGTTAAAATTACTTTTCAGGATCAGTACTGGGCTCAAAGATGCAGCACTGAGATCTCTCCTGATAACAGGTGAGTAAATCGGAATTCGTAGTTCGGCTGATTTTAGAGGAATATTATAAAGTTCCAAAACTCCACACTTAGAAGAATTTCCAAGTGAAACCAGTCAATGTTAGCCTATGGAAGGAAATTCAAGTTACTGGTAAGTACGGTTAAAATTACTTTTCAGGATCAGTACTATGCTCAAAAATGCAGCACTGAGGTCTCTCCTGATAACCGGTGAGTAAATCGGAATTCGTAGTTCGGCTGATTTTAGAGGAATATTTGTATGTTTCAAAAATCGACACTTAGAAACTTTTTCAGCAAAAAGCAGGCAATGATATCCTATGGAAGGAAATTCAAGTTACTGGTAAGTACGGTTAAAATTACTTTTCAGGATCAGTACTGGGCTCAAAGATGCAGCACTGAGGTCTCTCCTGATAACAGGTGAGTAAATCGGAATTCGTAGTTCGGCTGATTTTAGAGGAATATTTGCACAATGGTGAAGGAAGGGGTGGGGCATGAAGTGACATGTCTGCAAACACGCCCTGTGGCGCGTTTTAAGTTGGAGAATTAATTCCTCCTCAATCCCGAGGGTCCCTAGGGGCCAACTGTCCCACCAGATACCTCCAGTATGCGCCAGAGAGCTGCGTTGCAGAGAGGTGTTCAGAGGCCATGCCCCTTTTGACAACACTATGCAACGCAGCTCCGTGGCGCTTACTGGAGGTACCTGGTGGGCTAGTTGGCCCCCAGAGACCCTCAGGATTGAAGAGGATTTAATTCCCCATCTTAAAACTCGCCACGGGGCCTGTTTGCACACATGTCACCTGAAGCCACGCCCCCTCCCTTCACCACTGTGCAAACGCGCCCCGTGGCATGTTTTAAGTTGGGGGATTAAGTCCCCTTGAATACTGAGGGTCCCTGGAGTCCAACTAGCCCACCATGTACCTCCAAAAAGCGCCACAGAGCTGCGTTGCAGAGAGGTGTAAAAAGGGGCATGGCCTCTGTACACCTCTCTGCAACGCAGCCCCTGGCGCATACCGGAGGTTCCTGGTGGGCTAGTTGGCCCCCAGGGACCCCCAGTATTCAAGGGGAATTACTTCCCTTCTTAAACGCGCCAGGGCGCGTTTGCAGACTGCTGCAGGGAGGGCGGAGCCTCCGGCACCATGCCGGTCTTTTTGTGTGTGCTTTTTCTGCCCAGGGGGTCCTTGTGGGACCCCCTGAGCAGACCTAGGGGGTCAGGGTGTTTCTACCCTGCCCCCTTTGTGCGTTTTGCGCACTTGTTTCTTGTGTTTTTTTTTTTTTAATCGGCGGGATCCACGCACCCTAAGCGCATCCCGCCGATTTAAAAAAAAAAAAAATGCTTTTTTCTGCCCAGGGGGTCCTTGTGGGACCCCCTGAGCAGACCTAGGGGGTCAGGGTGTTTCTACCCTGCCCCCTTTTTGTGTTTTGCGCACTTGTTTTACTGCTTTCTTGTTCCTCGGTTCTACCGAGGAACAAGATGGCTGCCAACACTTCCTGGTTTGGAGTGTTGACAGCCAATTAGCATGCAGCTCGTGGTCGGGAGGGTGCGCGGATCCACCGCGGCCATAGATATCGAAACTTTTATTTTGGATTTTCTCAGCAACTACTGAACGGATTTACACCATTTTTAAAAAGGGTGCTTTCTGAACCAAGCACTACCTTTTTGCCAAATTTGGTGTAATTCCGTTCAGCAGTTTTTGCTGTTGCCTTGCATAAAGTTTCCTATGGGAAATTGATTTTTTCACTCTTATTTTTTAATTTCTCCGCAACTACTGAACGGATTTACACCATTTAAAAAAAGGTCGCTTTCTGAACCAAGCGCTACCTTTTTGCCAAATTTGGTGTAATTCCGTTCAGCAGTTCGGGCTGTAGCCGTGGCTAAAATTTCCTATGGGAATTAACATGGAGAAAACACGTTTTGGGACCCCCTTTTTCTCGGCCCCTGCTTGATGAATCACCCCGAAACTTTCAAGACAGGAGCGGACCGGAGCGCCCCACTAGTTTCGAAAATTTCCCGATGATTCGTCAAACAGCGCCAAAGTTATTGGGAATACAATGTTACGGATTTCCTATGGAAAATAGGTCCTAACTATAACTATCTACTGGCGACCGCCAGTAGATAATATATATATATATATATATATATATCACTGAAAAAACCATAGGTTTTAGGGACAGTTATAGTTAGTTGGACATTGCACTCGTACAAAACCCGTGAAATTCCCCCGTTATAGTTAGTTCAGCTAACTATAACACGCGCCCCGCAATGCACTGCTGATGACGTCACATATTACATCACTCATGACATGGTCAGTGACATCACTGATGACATCACTGATGACATCTCAAATGACATCACTGATGACATCACTGATGACATCACTGATGACATCATCCAGTGACTGTGTGTTTCTGTAAAGTTTAAATATTTTTAATATATATAGGAAAAGATGTATTGAAGAATGAGTGGGTGTGTAAGTGTCTGTATGGATGATTTAGTAGGTGCGTGACTGACTCTATAAGTGAGTGATTTAACGTATCTTACTGAATGCATGGGTTAGTGACTAAACTGGATGAATGTCTGTATCCGTCTGTCTGTTGCTGTGTAAGTGGCTGCATGTGTTTGTGAATAGCTACATGAGTGTTTATATGAGTTATTGAATGCTTGTCTGAGTATCTGTATGGGTGCCTGAGTGTTTGTGTGGGAGGGGTGTGTGCAACTCTGTGCATAGATGTGTGAGTGGGTGATTCACTGGGTGGATGGTTTCAAGAGTGCATCTGTGATAGACTGTATGGGTGGGTAAGTGTGTGTAAGAGTGTGTTAGTGAGTGAATGTATGTCCCAGTGGTACATGTGTGAGTAACTACATATGTGAAAGGCAGTATATATGTGTGTTGGAGTATATAAATAGCTATAAGCAAGAGTGAGTGATTGTGATAGTGGCTGTATGGATGAGTGTGTGCTTGTATCAGTGATTGTATAAGAGCGTAACAATGTGCTACTATTTGTATGAGTAAGTGAGCTGGTGTGTGTATAACTGTATAGGTGAGTAAATGGCAGTGTGTTTAATTATTTGCATGACTGACTAGGTGTGTGAGTATCTCTATGGATGAGTGGCCTTGTTTGAGTGTCTATATAGGAGTAAGAGTGCATATGATAGTCCTGTACTGAGTGACCGTAAGTATGAGTGACTGTACGGGTGAGTGAGTGGGTGTGTGTGTGTAGACCTAAGAATCATTGAGTGGGTATGTAGTTATTGGTGTTGGAGTGTCTATGGTTTTGCGAATGGCAGTCTGTAATTTAGAGTGGGTGTATCAAAGGTTATATTAGGGTGTGAGGAGGTGCATCAGATTATCACGTGGATGATGTCATCAGTGATGTCATTTGAGATGTCATCAGTGATGTCATCAGTGATGTCACTGACCATGTCATGAGTGATGTAATATGTGACGTCATCAGCAGTGCATTTCGGGCGCGAGTTATAGTTAGCTGAACTAACTATAACGGGGGAATTTCACGGGTTTTGTACGAGTGCAATGTCCAACTAACTATAACTGTCCCTAAAACCTATGGTTTTTTCAGTGAATTTCAAAGGTTTTTTAAATGCTAATTTGTAACTATAACGTGTCTGAAACCTATGGTTTTTTCAGTGAATTTCAAAGGTTTTTTAAATGCTAATTTGTAACTATAACGTGTCTGAAAACTATGGTTTTTTCAGTGAATTTCAAAGGTTTTTTAAATGCTAATTTCTAACTATAACGTGCCTGAAACCTACGGTTTTTTCAGTGAATTTCAAAGGTTTTGTAAATGACAATTTTTAAATGTATTAATTGTTATATTAATTTTTTTCATACTGATTTACTACATTTTTAGAAACAATTTTTTTTACATATTTTATTTTTTAAATTACATTGTAATTACATTATACATTACATTACAAAAATACTTTCTCAGAATGAATTACTTTAGTTTAAATACTTTGCAGATAGGCAATAGACTTTTAAGTACAGTAGTTACAGTTGTTGCAATGGGCAACACATTTTCAAACACAATGCAACATTCAGCTCAATGTGAATTTCTAGTTAAATGCAATTAGTTACTTTATGGATTACTTTTGTAACCACAGGACTGGATCCTAGATTCAGTCCTGGTACATCTCCTGTAAACAGTTGAGTAAAAGCGTTTTGGTTACAGTCGTGATTTTTAAGGAATATTATTGTATTTTAAAAGTTGACACTTAGAAACTTTTTCTCATAGAATCACCAATGTTATCCTATGGAAGGAAATTCACTTAGCAGGTAAAAACTGTTATCGTTACTTTTTCTTACTCAGTGTTGGATCCTGGATCCAGCACTGGTGCATCTCCTGTAAACAGTTGAAAGAATGCGTTTAAGTCATACAGGCGATTTTTAAGGAATATTTGTAGTTTGTGAAAATCAACACTTTGAAACTTTTTTGCTGAAAACCAGTCAATTTTAGCCTATGAAGGAAATTCAAGTTACCGGTAAGTACGGTTAAAATTACTTTTCAGGACCAGTACTGGGCTGAAAGATGCAGCACTGAGGTCTCTCCTGATAACAGGTGAGTAAATCGGAATTCGTATTTCGGCTGATTTTAGAGGAATATTTTAAAGTTCCAAAACTCCACACTTAGAAGAATTTCCAAGTGAAACCAGTCAATGTTAGCCTATGGAAGGAAATTCAAGTTACTGGTAAGTACGGTTAAAATTACTTTTCAGGACCAGTACTGGGCTGAAAGATACAGCACTGAGGTCTCTCCTTATAACAGGTGAGTAAATCGGAATTCGTATTTCGGCTGATTTTACAGGAATATTTGTATGTTTCAAAAATCAACACTTAGAAACTTTTTCAGCAAAAAGCAGGCAATGATATCCTATGGAAGGAAATTCAAGTTACTGGTAAGTACGGTTAAAATTACTTTTCAGGACCAGTACTGGGCTGAAAGATGCAGCACTGAGGTCTCTCCTGATAACAGGTGAGTAAATCAGAATTCGGATTTCGGCTGATTTTAGAGGAATATTTGTATGTTTCAAAAATCAACACTTAGAAACTTTTTCAGCAAAAAGCAGGCAATGATATCCTATGGAAGGAAATTCAAGTTACTGGTAAGTACGGTTAAAATTACTTTTGAGGATCAGTACTGGGCTGAAAGATGCAGCACTGAGGTCTCTCCTGATAACAGGTGAGTAAATCGGAATTCGTATTTCGGCTGATTTTAGAGGAATATTTTAAAGTTCCAAAACTCCACACTTAGAAGAATTTCCAAGTGAAACCAGTCAATGTTAGCCTATGAAGGAAATTCAAGTTACCGGTAAGTACGGTTAAAATTACTTTTCAGGATCAGTACTGGGCTGAAAGATGCAGCACTGAGGTCTCTCCTGATAACAGGTGAGTAAATCGGAATTCGTATTTCGGCTGATTTTAGAGGAATATTTTAAAGTTCCAAAACTCCACACTTAGAAGAATTTCCAAGTGAAACCAGTCAATGTTAGCCTATGAAGGAAATTCAAGTTACCGGTAAGTACGGTTAAAATTACTTTTCAGGACCAGTACTGGGCTGAAAGATGCAGCACTGAGGTCTCTCCTGATAACAGGTGAGTAAATCGGAATTCGTATTTCGGCTGATTTTAGAGGAATATTTTAAAGTTCCAAAACTCCACACTTAGAAGAATTTCCAAGTGAAACCAGTCAATGTTAGCCTATGGAAGGAAATTCAAGTTACTGGTAAGTATGGTTAGAATTACTTTTCAGGACCAGTACTGGGCTGAAAGATACAGCACTGAGGTCTCTCCTGATAACAGGTGAGTAAATCGGAATTCGTATTTCGGCTGATTTTAGAGGAATATTTGCACAATGGTGAAGGGAGGGGGCGGGGCCTGAGGTGACATCTGTGCAAACGCGCCCGTTGCGCGTTTTAAGTTGGGGGATTAAGTCCCCTTGAATCCTGAGGGTCCCTAGGGGCCAACTAGCCCACCAGGAACCTCCAATATGCGCTAGGGGGCTGCGTTGCAGAGACGTGTAGAGAGGCCACACCCCTTTTACACCTCTCTGCAACGCAGCTCTGTGGCGCTTTCTGGATGTACCTGTTGGGCTAGTTGGCCCCCAGGGACCCTCAGGATTGAAGGGGATTTAATTCCCCATCTTAAAACGCGCCACAGGGCCTGTTTGCACACATGTCACCTGAAGCCCCGCCCCCTCCCTTCACCACTGTGCAAACGCGCCCCATGGCGCGTTTTAAGTTGGGGGATTAAGTCCCCTTGAATCCTGAGGGTCCCCGGAGTCCAACTAGCCCACCATATACCTCCAAAAGCGCCACAGAGCTGCGTTGCAGAGAGGTGTAAAAGGGGTGTGGCCTCTCTACACGTCTCTGCAACGCAGCCCCTGGCGCATATTGGAGGTTCCTGGTGGGCTAGTTGGCCCCCAGGGACCCCCAGTATTCAAGGGGAATTCGTTCTCCCTCTGCAAACGCGCCAGGGGCGCGTTTGCAGAGTGGTGAAGGCAGGGGCGGGGCCTGCGGGCCCGATCGTTTAAAAAAATAAATAAATAAATTGTCCCCTGAAGGGGGCTGTGTGGCCCCCTTCCTTTTTCCTGTTTTTATGCCCTGGGGACCCCATCCCCCAGGGCCTTACCCCTTTTTAATTTTTAATTAAAAAAACGGGAAGGGGGCCGCGTGGCCCCCCTTCCCTGGGCCTGTATTGGCCCCGGGGACCCCATCCCCCGGGGCATGGCCTTTTTATTTTTATTCTTTGGAGGGGGGCTGCATGGCCCCCTCCTCTGGCCATTTAAGGCCCCGGGAACCCCATCCCCGGGGCCGGCCTTTCCATTTTTTTTTATTTTTTAGATTTTTCTTTTTGGGGAGGGGGGCCGCGTGGCCCCCTCCTGGGCCACTACTTGCCCCGGGGACCCCATCCCCCGGGGCTGGCCCTCTCCGTTGGGGACTGTGGGGGTCCCCAATCCCCCACAGTCCCGCCGGCTCCCCACGTCCCTTGGGAGCCGGCATTGCTGTTCCACATGGGGAGCAGCTGACATGCTGCTCCCCATGTGGAAAAGCAATGTGCTTTGGATATTGGAAGAGAGAGCAGGTTTCCCTGCTCTCTCTTCCAATATCCAAAGCAGTTTGCTATGGCAGGACGGGAGCCGCGAGGCTCCCATCCTGCCATAGCAAACTACAGTGTCCCGGGGGTAGGCACCCGGGACACTGCAGGAGCCGGCCCTGGGGGTGGCGGTCCCCAGGGCCATCAAGGGCTCCAGGAGGGGGCCGCGCGGCCCCCTCCCTACATGAGCACCGCCCCGGTGAGGTGGTGGTCCCCGGGCTTCGGGGTCCAAAACGGACCCCCATTTAATTTGTTAGTGCCCCGGGGAGGTGGCGGTCCCGGGCGTGTGGGGGCTGGAGCCCCCCACACAGGTTGTTAAATTAATTAAAAAAAAGCCCCGGGGAGGTGGTGGTCCTCGGGGCTGCGGGAGGGCTCAGAGCCCTCCCGCACCATTTTTAAAAAAGCCCCGGGGGTGGCGGTCCCCGGGGCTTGGGGGCCCTTTGAGGCCCCCACACATTAAATTATCCCCCCCACCATGCCCCCGGGACTTGGGCCACCCGGGGGCCAATTAACATCGAGCGCGGGAGACCGCGCTTCGATTTTTTTTTTTTTCGGCAGGATTCGCGCACCCTGAGCGCATCCTGCCAATTAAAAAAAAAAAAATGCTTTTTTTTGCCCAGGGGGTCCTTGTGGGACCCCCTGAGCAGGCCTAGGGGGTTAGGGTGTTTCTACCCTGCCCCCTTTGTGCGTTTTGCGCACTTGTTTCTTTTTTTTTTCTCGGCGGGATACGCGCACCCTAAGCGCATCCCGCCGATTTAAAAAAAAAAAAAAATCTTTTTTCTGCCCAGGGGGTCCTTGTGGGACCCCCTGAGCAGACCTAGGGGGTCAGGGTGTTTCTACCCTGCCCCCTTTTTGCGCTTTGCGCACTTGTTTCTGTCCGAGGGACAAAATGGCTGCCAACACTTCTTGATTTGGAGTGTTGACAGCCAATTAGCATGCAGCTCGTGATCGGGAGGGTACGCGGATCCGACGCGCCCATAGATATATATGTGATTTTAATTGTGAATTTCTCAGGAACTACTGAACGGATTTACACCATTTTAGCAAAAGGCACCAGTCTGAACCAAGGGCTACCTCTTTGCCAAATTTGGGGTAATTCCGTTCAGCAGTTCGGGCTGTAGCTGCGACTAAAGGTTCCTATGGAAAAATGAATGGGGAAAACGCGTTTTGGGACCCCCCTTTTTCTCGGCCCCCGCTTGACGTATCACCCCGAGACTTTCAGGGTAGGAGCGGACCAGAGCGCCCCAACAAGTTGGAAGCTTTCGCGAAGATTCGTCAACCGGCGCCAACGTTATTGCAAATAGAATGTCGCGGATTTCCTATGGATAATAGGTTGTAACTATAACTATCTACTGGCGACCGCCAGTAGATAATATATATGTATATATATATATATATACCAATAACATAAAATCTAGCAAAAAAACATTCTATTATAAATTAAAACATTAAACTATTTAAAAATCTTTAAACTTACATTTCCCACTGCAGTGAGTATAACAGCAGGGAAAGTGTTAGATATCGGAGAGGTAAAAATTACTTTTCCCACTCCAGTGAGTGAAACAGTAGGGAAAGTGTTGGATAGTGGTGACATAAAATGTACTATTCCCACTCCAATCAATGCAACAGTAGGGAAAGTGTTAGATAGCGGAGGGGTAAAAATTACTAATCCCACTCCAGTCAGTGCAACAGTAGGGAAATTGTTGGATTACAGAGGGGTACAAATTACTATTCCCACTCCAATAATTGTTACAGTAGGGAAAGTGTTGGATAGCGGAGGGGTAAAAATTACTATTCCCGCTCCAGTGAGTGCAACAGTAAGGAAAGTGTTGGATAGCGGCGGGGTAAAAATTACTATTTCCACTCCACTCACTGCAACAGTAGGCAAAGTGTTGGATAGCAGAGGGGTAAAAATTACTATTCCCACTCCTGTGAGTGCAACAGTAAGGAAAGTGTTGGATAGGGAGGGATAAAAATTACTATTCTCACTCCAGTCAGTTCAAACTTAAAAACAAACAAAATATTAACAACAAAAATATTTAAAAAACAAAATAAATAAAAAAACATAAATATGTTAAAAATAAAAATACAAATATATTTAATATTAAAATAATTTTACAAAAATATTATAATGTTAAACACATATGATAAATACCTGCAAATATATTATATTAAATAAAATAAAAAATACAAAATAATTTTCAAACAAATAAATATTTTCAATTAGAAATTATTTAGAAACAAAAACATTATGTATTACACAAATTTACTTTTTTATTTCCTGCCCTATAACACCACACAATTGACAACCCACATCTAGTGTAAAAAAAGTACATGTAACTGAACGAAGC